>BMAC01000075.1:656724-706231 GCA_014905375.1 Phtheirospermum japonicum
TTGACCAAATCGTGACTTGAGTATTTTAAGTTATTATATTATATTAATAAATTAATAATATTACACTTATATCGAATGAATTTACACCATCCATTCAATTCGATCCGTGCATCGCACGGGTTAAGCACTAGTATTCTATCAAATTGATATGTTGTAGGTTTATTCAATTGACAATTAATTCATAATAATTAAAAAAAATTAATAAAATCAAAAAATATTAACAATTAATTCATAATAATTAAAATAATAATAACAATAAACAAACATCAATAAATGTGTCGGCTTCGGGGGGCAGGGGGTTTTGTGAATTTTTTTTTTATCTGGTTTGACAGAATGAGGCGGGGAAGGAGGTGGCCGATATTTTAGGGTTAGAATCCTGATGGGTAAGGCCGTCAGGATTATCGGTACTTATACGCTGACGGTTAAGGCCGTCAGCGTATATATTTTTGTTTTTCTTTAAATTAAAAATTATATCCTGACGGGCAAGGCCATCAGGATAATTAAGCGGGATAGATTCCTGCTCTTTCCCTGAGGGGCTACTGACGGGGATATTTGCTGACGGCCAAGGCCGTCAGCAAAAGCTCCAGCAATGTTTTCCTCTAGTAATTCCGCCAGCATTGCTGACGGCTTTTTGCCCGTTAGCATACCCGTTAGTATAACAAGGTTTTTTTGTAGTGGCTGTTGTTGAGGATCCTAAGACCAGAGCACTCATGATTAGTACACCTAATGAAATTACACAGGGTGAGTGGTAATGTGCTTTGTTGTTTTAAAAGACTTTCGGTGTGTGTGTGTGTGTTGACGAATTTCGAACCAAGAAGCAAGATTGTGGATCTATGAATAAAAGTAAGATTATCATTGTAAAGTGTTGATGCAAGCTTATGATTATAGAAGTGATTTATTTAGCATTGTGCATGTCAATACTATCTCTATTGATTGTCGTATCCTTTACTGATTTAACATTTTCCCCTCAATTAGAAATAGTTAAAGAAACTGTGGATAGATTTGATTCATATTAATTCTAGATTCTTTTCCTTTTATGTTCTAATTTTTATGGCAAACGTCGAGTACTAAAAAGCCTGGACTATTTTGGTGATGCTTTTTTTTTAGATCGTGCTTAGATTTGTTACTTTAGCGATTATCTTTTTTTTGAGTGAAATCTTGTATGACGAGTCTTGAAGCTTTTTCCTGAAAATGTGCCAACGAGGTTAATAGTATGTTTTTGTCTAATCTTCATTTGTCTACATTTCTGCTGTAAAGTTGGTTATGTCTTGATAGTAAGATGGTTACCTGAATTTCGATCGGCTGACTTATATACTTATATATGTAATTATCTTACATCTTCCCCCTTAATAACCAAAACAATAAACTCTGTTTCATTTATAGAAATATTACGGTTACCCTCTTGAATTGACGACAGACTCATACCTTAGATGGTTTTTTTTTTTTTGTAATTTTAAAATTTATCCGGTCTTATTCAAGTACCTCAAATCTCAGGGTTGTTTCAGTGATTCTGAAATTTCTCTGCATTTTATTGTAAATACCCAAAACATCACTTTTTTTCTCTTTCAAATATGTTAGTAAGAAATTAATATTAATTTAAATAAGTTGCTTTTTCAATAATCATGTCGACTTGCTGCATGACATTCTATTCATGTTATTTCTGGTTATTAACCTCTTAGCATGAATATTCTTAATTGACTCATTTTCTTTTGCATTTAGTTTTGTGTGTTCTTTCCATGGATACATGAATGCCTCAGATTTTGCGACGTATGTTTGCTTCGGCTGATAATCTTTACTTAGTTTCCTTTTTTATCCTTTTAGGGCATCGAACCCCTATATCTGGAACGTGCGCCCCAAAGTAGTCATGGCATCTAGGTCGGATGTCTCAATTTCAAGAAAAGACAGACTAATATAACCGTGTTCTTCATCTTTGACATTGGAACAATACGAATTGCCGATGTTAGCAAAATTTTGTATCTAATACGAAGAAATGACTTTCGTTATTGAGAAATTATTCTAGTCTCATCACATCATATCAATTCTATTTTGTGAAACGTCTTGCTTAATTGTGTTTTTTTTATGTTTTTCTTGTAAAATTGTAATGTAAATTATTTTTTTATGTATATTGGATGCTTTTGTTAAAATTTGATGTTGATTAATTTTAATTTCATGAAATATGAATTAAATTGTAATTGTTTGGTATTTATAGGTTGGGACGAGGATAGGTAAAATAGAATGGACATTTAATTCTTTTTTTTAATTATTATTTTGGAACCTAGATGGGTTATATTCAAACCGATGTTAATGTTCTCTGTGTCAACGACATCGGTTTCTCAAGAAACCGATGTTATTTCTCAGTATTATTGGTGGCGCTCCTTAGCTAAGAAGCGTCACCCGGTATTGTCTTTGATGGCGCTTCTTAGATAAGAATCGCCACCTCATTCTGTTTTTGGTGGCAGTTTCAACTGAATTTCAATATTTTTGGTGGCGCTTCGAGTTAAGAAGCGCCACCTGGCAGATTTTTTTAAGTGGCAGTTTGAACCGCCACCCGTGTTATTTTGACTTTAAGTGTCGCCAGAATAGAGGCGGTCCAAAAGCGCAACCAATCACTATTTTGAAATGCCTCTAATCGTGTTTTTCCATTAGTGTTTTATTCTCGTTTGTATGTTTCACTCGTCCACCATTTTAGAAAACTCGGAAATTTTGAGGCGATTTCGCTAGCGAGAATCAAGATTAGAGTTCTCCTTATGCACAATGTAAGTTCTTAGTTTTGTGTTTGAAATTTATTACGGCCTTATAATGATTCCAAGTGTTTTTAAATTATTTGCTATGCGACAGTATTTAACCGAATTCGGAAGGTAGAAATGTAATTCAGGTCGAGAAGTTCATGGATGGATTGTGAGTTTGGTTTGTCCTTATTCCATTTGAGGAAGGCTTCTATTGCTTTGCGAACTTTTCCTCCATGATTTTTTCTCTGTACTAAGCTGCCATGGCGGATGGCCGTGCGGCGGCTATGGAAGCGGTGGCGACGACGGTTGGATCACTCTAGGGTGAAGTGTGGGGGAAAATGAGGGTAGACATTTCCGTTTGGTTACAATCGGCCGGTTAATTAATCAACGGTTAAATTAACCGACTGGACCTTAACGTAACCAAACCGGCAGTGAACCGATAAAGGTCGGTTAACCGAACCGACGGTTAACCGCCGATTTTTTTAATTAAATTTAAAAACTTAAATAAAATTTAAATAATTGAGATGAATGAGAAACTTTAATGGAATCAGAACGAAATAAATAGATGAGAACTTAAATAAAATTTGAATAATTGAAATTTTGAAGTAAAATTTTTTAGAAATAATTTTAAAAAAAGGACTTGAGTTTAATTCTAATATTAGAAATTAATATTAAAATTTTAACTTTTAATATTAGAATTAACTTGCCTACGTATCCTCGTAAAGGAATTAAAGTACGTAGTTCGTTTTTTTTTTTGAAAGAAAACGAATTAAAAAAAAGGACTTGATTTTAATTCTAATATTAGAAATTAAAATTAAAAATTTTAACTTTTAATATGTGAATTAACCTGCCTACGTATCCTCGTAAAGGAATCAAAGTCCACGTAGTTCCATTTCTTTTATTTTGAAAAAAATAAATTAAAAAATGACTTAATTTTAATTCTCATATTAGAAATTTAAATTAAATTTTAAATTTTAATATTAGAAATAACTTACCTACGTATCCTCATAGAGGAATAAAAGTGCATGTAGTTCGATTTTTTTTTTAAATAAGTTTAAAAAAAAGGACTAGATTTTAATTCTAATATTAGAAATTAAAATTAAAAATTTTAAATCTTAATATTAGAATTAACTTGCCTACGTATCCTCGCAAAGGAATCAAAGTCCACGCAATTCGATTTTGTTTTTTTGAAAAAAAATAAGTTTAAAAAAAAGACTTAATTTTAAATTTAACTTTTAACATTAGAATTAACTTGCCCATGTATCCTCGTAGAGGAGTCAAAGTCCATGTAGTTCTTATACTTCCCTTACTTAACTACATTATGTGGATAGTGAATGAGGCTCATCTTCATTTATTTGTCGTTTTCGTTGCTTCCCGAAGTGGTATTGTAATGGTCGCTCTCTTCACCTTCATCCAATTCCATTTCTTGTTCTCATTTTCCGGTTTTAACTCAATCCTTCATCAACATTTGATTTCAAGATTTTTGGGTAATAAGTTAGACCGTCGATCATCTAACACAAAACCTCCCGTACTGAAGGCCTGTTCAACAGAAATTGTTGAAACATGAACGACGAGAACCTCCTTGGCAATCCTAGAGAGTGTAGGAAAAATAGTGTCAGCCAAAACTGCACAAGATCATTAGTAGTACCATCAGGCTTTTTTGGGATACTACTCGATTGAAAAGCCCCTAAATAACTTTCTAATTGCATTGTTCAACTAGCACTGGCCCTTTACCGTTTTCGCTTAGTATCCTCAATCAACCTAGTATACGGGGCTAGAGCTTGTCGAGGGTCATTGAAAAATGGTCTTAAATTAGAACTTGAGGGGTAACACACTAGAAGATCGATTGTATTCATTAAAAAATTGTAATAAAGATTGTTTTGTTTGGTGAGCAGCAGTATAAGGGTTAGGAATTTCAATATGTGAAGTTTGTAAAAAATGGTTCTAATGCTTCATAATAAACTTTAAGTAAACTATGTAAACCATCGACCCGATAATCCGGGTCTAAAATTTTTGTAATTAAAAAAACATCAGTAGTGTAGAGAAAATATTTGACCCATTTACTCAACATACTAACAATACATTCACGCAATTTAGGTGAATCGAGTAAAGCATTACTAATGAGTACAATTTGAATACATTGATCAAGAAGTAGTGTGGGGGTAGGATACTAACATCTTATAAATTCACGGCGGCATCGTTAAAAATTCTTAAAAGGGACATCATATTATAACAATCATCCCACGCATTGGTAAATAAAATGAAATAGATATCTTGATTAGCAAAAAATGCATACAATGCTTCTCTATATTCAAAAGAATCATCAAGCAATTTATAAGTAGAGATCCAATGATTTGACACATCAATTAAAATTTTTTTTGGATGAAAACCATTGTTTCGGCGAGGATTTTGCCATTTTTTGCAACCAAATCATGTTTGATTATATGAAATAACGCACTTCTAATCGGAGTAATTTTAGATTTAAAAGTAGCTAAACCATCTTGAACACATAAATTCGAAATATGACAAATGCATCTAATATGAAAAAATGTTCCGCCAATAGAAGGCTAACAAAAAGTTTTTAACAAATCTAAACTAGCCGTATTAGCGGCGACATTATTCAATTAAATTGAAAAAATTTTGTTACCTAAATAATACTCGGACAAAATATTAGATATCTTGCGCGAAATATTCAACGCAGGTGTGCGAACTATTATCAGCCCAATGGCATATAATTCCCATATAATTATTATTATGATAGGAATCCGTCCAAATATCCGAAAATATAGAGACATTTTGAGATAAACAATAAAATATGGAAATCAACTTCAACTTATTCTCACCAACCATTTTTTCAATATCACGAGTAATTTTATTTCGTGAAATAATAGTACTAGATAGATTAAACTCACCTCTAGTATAATCTTCAGAATGACTACTGTGCGCATGATTAAAAGGATGACCCATAACGGAAACAAATCTTGCAAGAAATTTTGTATGACTACCTTCGTTATATTGAAATAAGTTAGAACTCGTACCTTGCCGCCAGCCCCGGCGCCGGCGGTAGAAGTTTATTTGTGTTTGAGAGCTATCAACGCCGTATTTGTCGGGATGCTTCTTCTCCATGTAGTATTTGAGCGACCCATAGCGTCTATTAATTTAGAACTGAAGGCGTAAAATACAATCGTTCTTGTGAAATACAATCGGAAGATGGGGGATTGATATTCCTTCAATTTTGATTGAGGCAGTAGCAATCACCCGCTTCCTTCTCATATTCACCCAAATTGACGTAGGCCGACGGTATTGATTCATCGGAGGTGGGTAAATTCTCATCGAAATTGGTTTGTTTATGCTCAACGAAGTTGGTCTGATTATATAAGTTTTCATCTTCTTCCACCGTAATCTCATTGGGATCATAATCTCCAACAACGGCCAAAAGTTCTTGTCGAGATCCTTAACTCCAATTCGGCCTAGGTCTCGAAGAGATTCTCGAATAGTATTGGTATTGATTTTACAGGAAGAGCTTGACATAATAATAATAATTATAAAAGAGAATTAAGTAAAACGAGATAAAGGAGAAGAAAAATATTATTGATAATATATTTGCACAAATATAAGAGAAGAAGAAGAATAGTAGAGATGAATTGGTGAAGATTAGTGTTGGAGAGTGGGGTATTTATAGGTATAGAAATGGACTAAAAATAAATAAATAATTGAAAAAGTAGCCGTTGTTAACCGCCAGTTTCGGTTAACCGGTTGACTGGCAATTAAATCACCAACAGCTAGTTTTCTTGACCGTTGATGATCAACGACTATTTCATTCGAACGGCTGATTTAAAATGGTCAAAAACCCGCCGGTTAACTGCTGGTTTTAACCGGCGGTCAAACTGCCACCAAATATTTTTTTTTTCGATTAACCTGCGGTTTTGGTTGGTCGAAAACCATAACCGAAACTGAACCATCGGATTTCGGTTGGCGGTTACGATTTTAATCAAGATTGTCGGTCAACGATTAACTATAACTGGTCAAGGGTTATAAACCGGCTAACCATACACCTCTAACAGAGGGTATAGAGGGAGGGGAATTGAAAAGCAGTGAGGGACGAGATGTGAGCCCCTGAACATAATCTGCGGCAGGGATAATTGGTGGATTTATCACATTCAGAACATCTTTCCGAAAGACATTCTAAATAAGATGATATAATAGAACGTCATTTTAAAATACGTTCTAAATAATTACATATACCAGAACGTATATAAAATATACGTTCTAGATATTGGATTTATCAGAACTTCTTTTTAAAGACGTTCCAGTATCGAATATTCCAGAATGTCTTTTTTAAAAATGTTGTCGATATCGAATATGCCAGAACGTCTTTTTTAAAGACGTTCTTGATATGAACAGACTCGGATTATTTAGAACATATATTGTAAAAAATCATTCTAGTATGTGACTTTTTTATTATGAAAATACCAACGGACAACATTCTAAAAAGTAGCCGCCTGAAACGTTTTAGAATGTCTGTTTTAGAATGACTTTTTTGTACTAGTAGTTCGTGTGGTTTAGATTTATTATAACAATAGGAAGTGGGAACAACTATAAAAAAAAAGTTTTCATGTTTTAGTTAATCAAAATAACATATTCTTATAATTTTGTGATTAAAAAAATCCAATTACAACTAGTAATGAAAAAAAATAAAATTATATGAGCATCTAGAGTTATTGTAACTTTTTAAATTCACATCATGAATAAAAAATGAGATTGATAAACAACTCACTAAAACTAACCTCAAGTGAAAACTATATTATAATATGTTTCTTCAAAATACTTCAATGAATTGTTTATAATCATGTAATCAAATAAATTGATATAATTCATATCTATGAATTTCTTGGTATAAAATAGTTTATATAAAAGACTATTTACGAATTCTATCTATATACTACCAATTAATATCAAAAAGAAATATATATATATATATATATATATATATATATATATATATATATATAAGAAAGAATAGGCTATAATTTAGGCTAATATTAGAAAACTAACGCTACAAAAAAAATCGAAGTTTGCTGACGAGCGAACTCGTCAGCAATCAATTTGCTGATGGGTACTGCTCGTCAGCATTTTTGGCATCAGCAAATTAATTGCTAATGGAATTATCTAACCTGTCAGCATTTACTTATGGCAGCTGACGGGTACACCCCGTCAGTAAATTCCCCGGATATCAATCGATACCCGTCAGTATTTATTGATGGGAGGTATGGTCTGTCATCATTTATGAAATTATTAAAAATTAATAATTTACTCAAAGCCACCATCGGGATCACATTTCCGCCCGCTTAAATCATATCCTCTGTCGTAACCATATCCTCCCTCGTTTGAACCACAACCCCAAAGCACAATCGGTTGTTCTCTTATCGTAGTCATCTCTCGGGCAATGCCTCATTTTGATAATCCCTATTTTTTTTTCAATAATTCAAAATTACCTTTTGTAAGACCTAACTTATTATTATCTTGTTCAGCACCTTTGTTACATATCTTCCTTCACTTTGTTGAAAATAATCGTTTGATTGCTTATGGAGCTTTCCATTTTATTGTTGGTTTGAAGTTTCACTAGATCTTTTTTGAGATGTGATTGCATTTTTTGTTTACTTTTGGATTTGATTTATTTTCACCAAATCATAAGAATTTTCTGTTAAGATTTGTCGAGGTTAATGGATCATCTATAACCCCAAAGCACATCTTCAATTATCTTTGGATCATCTACTATATTTACCGTTCCATTCAATTTTTACACTATTTGGTATTGAGCATATTCTGTTGTGGTAGAGTCATACTTGGTTTGTTGTTACAGGTTTTGCGGCCCAATTATGCAAATAGTTGCTGTAAAATTTGAAGGTCTATGATTTTGAAAATAAGTATCAGTTTATGATGTTTCTTTCAATTTTAACCAACACTGAAACCAACATCAACTAAAGTTAAACTAAAAATATGCAGCGGAATTAAAACTTAAGAACACAGTAAATTAAATTCAGTTCACAAGTAAAATTACTTGTGAACTTGGGTGTACAAACCCAAAAATTATATTACTTTCTTGTTCACGATCAATACAAAAATATGAAGTAATATATGAAAACTAAAGTATCAAAAGACATGATACTAAATACTTGTCGCCTAGATGAAAGATCTCCTCCGTTGGCCACGCAACTTCGAAGACCTTAATCTCGAACAGTGGCTCCAAGTAATCACTCGTGTTCTTTCCTTGCTGTGCGTCGCTCGCTTGCGTCTTCTGACAAATTCCGTGCGTCCTTGATTCCGTGCGTAAGGATTCCGAGTGTTTCAACCCAAAAAGTGAACAACGTCGAGAACACCTAGAATCTCGAACACCTTCCTAATCTGCACCACAAACAAGAGTTAGAAAGGACCACCGGTGGAAACCTCTCCGGTGCTTAAGTCAGTAAGCGTTTGAGGTGTTTTTCCAGAAAGAAAGCAAGAGTGCTTAAGAGAATGACATACCTCTCTCAGCCTCGGGGCTGAGATATTTATAGATTATTCCCGTGGGGACCCCAGCCGGGATTCCAGGAACATGTGCCGCGAATCATGGGCCGTTTGAGCAACAAACTCTGACAAGTGGTCCCACTCGCCCCCTTCTGGGTAAACAGGAAACTAGGTCAGGCCTGAGCCTTCTCTTCTTCCACTATTCCATATTATCTCTCAGACCCGGGTATTCGCCCAGGCCTGCTCTTGCCCTTTTCAGCCTTGGGTTTAAGATACTTATTACTCCCTCTAGTGGGGACCCCCTTCCGGGATCTCGGAAACAAAGGCCACGAATCGCGGACCGTTAGGCCACCAATTCTGACAAGTGGTCCCACTTGTCTCCTTGCGGGAAATATATGAAACAGGTCCCCATTGTTCCAGGTCTCCCTCATTCTGTTCTGCCCTAACTTTCTAAGTTTCCAGCAGAATTCAAAGAACCAGACCTGTCATGATCCAGCTCTCCCTTCATTTTTTGTTCCTGCCATTAAAACAGGTCTGGTCTTGCTATAATGATGACAAGCTTCCTCTTCTGTGGTAGCTGTTTTAGCCCTTCCTTAATTTATCTGACTATCCTGAGTCAGAGCTACCCCAAACCAGGTCTGGCGTATATATTGCCACATCAACTCCTCCCCCCAATCAGTTGGGGTAGATCGGTAATATCCTCAAGCTCTTGTGGAATAAATGAGGTCATTCCGTCTTTTATGACTTCTCGTAATGGGGGAATCCCTAGAAATCCGCCTGACGCCCAGGCCTAATTATTGGCATTAGTGGTTTCGGTTCAAATTTCCGAACGGTTATCCCCTCCACACGTCTTCCCAGGCATGCGACGTATGACCTACCCTAGGTTGGCTAGTACATCCAGCTCAACACCTAGGGTACCGTTCAACTGTCCACATTAAATGCGCAAATCTCATTGAATCCCGCTTTTCTTGATTTTTGTATTTTTTGAATTTATCCTTTTTGCCTTTTACTTCTGTTTTACTCCTTTCTCTTTCTTACTTTTCGCTCCATACTTTTGAAAAAATCGCAGAGCTTCTCTCTCTCTCCTGACAATTTCCGGCGAACTTTTCCGATCTGCCTTATCTCCGGCCACCCTAGCAAACCAGGTACACCTCTTAGTTCCTTGTCCTTTATTTTCTTATAATGTCATCTCCCCTAGATATAGGAACCTCTCCCTCTCCGCCGCCTGTCCCCTTAGAGACGGCGGCGCCGCTTTCTGCCTCCCCCCTCTCTGCCTCAGGGGCGGTTGAAATCTCCACCTCTCCATCTTCTACTTCTATAGGCGAGACAGGGGCTTCACCATCTCTACCCTCTATTAGTCCAGAGGCCACATCAACTCTTCCTCTGCCACTCTTAAATTCTCCAGCGACAGTGGCCACCGACTCATCTTCGTCTGGGGGTCTGGTATATCCCCCGGCGGCTGCCGACCATCCCAAGATTACATCCATCCTTAGACAATAGTCAATAGAGGAAATTCGTTCCCAATATAAAATCAAAGAGCCTTTCGATCCTTACCCTCCCCCGGCATGTATTCTAGCCTATCAAGCGCCGGAAGGATGGTTAACTTTTTACGCAGATCAATTTCAAGCGGGTTTACATTTACCAGTAAATCCTTTGATTCTCGAAATAGCCCAGATGTACAAAATCCCCATTTTTCAATTTACCCCCAATTCCTTTAGAATAATGGTATGTTACAATCTGGCCATGCGCTATGCAGGCTTGGATCCTACAGCCCTTATTTTCTACCAGCTCTTCCAAGCGAAGATTTTGTCCCCTAACTGCTTTTATCTCAAAGCCAGACCTGGGGTTCATTTTATACACAAACTTCCCTCCTCTCACAAAGCCTGGCGAAAAAAGTTTTTCTTTGTCCATTGCGATGGAGATTGGGGCTTTGATACCAAGCCCATAGAGAAACTACCTTCCTACCCCCATCTTAACGCCGTAGGAAGACCTCCTCGTATTCATAAAATCATATCTACCTTGAATGAGAATCCTATAAATATAAATGAACTCCTCCTCCCTCACGTTTTGGACTTCTTCAATGAAACTTGCGAGATAGGTCCCCTAACTCCAGAGATTGGTAAAGGGCTTTCTCTAGCCTGATCTGTTGCATCATACTTTGATGTCCATGCGTCTTTAATTCTTTTGCTCTTTGTTTTCAGAAAGGATGATGCGCATGATGTTCGAGTCATCCGACCAAAAAAGCGCAGAGGCTGATGTAGAGCCCGCAGTTCAGATGGTAGGCGCATCTTCTGCACCTCGAGCCCAGATCCCTTCATCAGCAAGGCGATTCACATCTGACTCCGACGAGGAGGACGCTTCTCAGTTGAAAAGGCCCCGCTCTAGCAGCGGCCGAGGTGTGAGCATCCCCGCGGCCCCAGCTAACCCCGTAGCTACCAGACCTGGCGCCACCGTCACTCGCAGCGCGGGTCCTCCACGCCGGACTCCTATCCTGAACTTCTTAGGAGATGTGGCAGTTCGACACGTGAGTGCTCAATGCGCACCTGAAGACATGCGTGTCTTGGAACAGATGAGCGATCGCGAGCTACTAGAATCCTGGTGTCAGGATGAGGCTAGGGTAAGCCTTTTTCCCTTTACTATCCTTCTTTTCTTTCAGTAACTTAGTAAATTCTTAACTCCTCCTTGTACGTCCAGGCTGAAGCCAAAAGAGCTCTTCTGGCTATCCGAGCGACCCGATCTATGGCTCAATCTGACCTGATTAAGGAGAACAAGGTCCTTACCAAAAAGATGTCGCAGGTCAGGACTTTCGCCAAGGAGCAGGTCAAGGAGGTTAAGAAGCTGCAAGAGGAGGTGGATGAGATGAGGAAAGCCCAGAAAAAGATGCTGGAGATGGCCCGATCTGAAGCTTGGGATGAGGCAATAGCAGAGGCAAGGAGTCTGGCAGACGAGGCTTTGGCTAAAGCCAAGGGGGAGTGGAAGGCCGAGTTTTTGAACTCTGAATAGGGGCTCAACCTGGTCCAAGTTACCAGGGATGAAACCAAGAAGGCCTTCTTGGGATCCAAAGCCCTTTTCTCATTGCTATTCCCGGAGGTAGTGGTGTATTACAACTATGGCGTGGATGAGCAGGCCAAATGGATTCAGGCCAATCCTAACACTCCCTTTGACCGGAAAGCACCACTGAAGACTCCGCCCGAGCCGACCTCTTGCTCATATGACCCTGCCAAGGATCGTCTCGACACCATCGGGTCTGTAGAGTTTGCCGAACACGTTCATTCTGTTCTTCACGCTTTCGAGTCCAGGCAAGCTCAATCAGACCTGACGCTCGCTGTAGTCCCTCCTACTTCATCTCCCTCCCCAACCTTTGCAGGTCTGGGTGAGCTTCCTGGAGGAGCCTCTCCAGGAGGTCTATCATAGGGCACAGTGCATCAGGTGTCAATGGAACTGGGAGCGGGCATGGAGATCGATACTTAGGTTGTGCGAGTCTTAATTTCTATAGCAGACCTGTAGGTAGCCTGCGTGGCTGGTCTTCTTTTATTATCTTTTCTGAAGATTAGATTTGTACCCGAATATTTTTTGAATGATAATTAATACTTTTGTCTTGTTGCGACTCTTGATCTTCTTAGGGTTTCCTGAATTTCCGGAAACCCTAGTACTTTTGATTCTCTGTCACGTGCCTTTGATTCCTTTAAATATTGCATGTATATTTTATTTTCATCCAACTGTTTGCAATGGCGTCTTCTGCCCTTCTTCAAGAACTCGACCTTGTGAAAAGGAAGAACATTTCTCTGGTGGTCGACAATTTAAAACTTTTCGACAAACTGACCCTTCACCGAGAGAAAATCAGTTATTTCCATCGTCTTTTGGAAAGGAAGAGACAGAAAAAATGCCATTACAAATGGGAATGGGACGAGCTCCACCAATTGAATCGCCAGTTGCAAGAAAAGAAGGCTGATTTAGCAGAGTCAGTGAGTCGGTTGACCATCGCTGCTAACGAAGCACATGCTCTGTCTGAGCGTGCGGATAAATATCGTCAGTGCTATCATGAGACGGAGCACGATCTGTGGCGTATTCGCTGAGTTTTGGCTGCTGATCGGAGGTCTTCGCAGGGATGAGTTCCTGTATTTTATCCTTTTTTCTTGTTTCCTGCATTCTATTTAATCAAAATTGCCAACCCTCGCAGAAGGTGTGTGCAATCTGCTTTTTGTAATTTTCCATAACTTAATGGATATGTTTATCAATTTTTGAATTTCTGCTCTTCTGATCAAGAAAAGTAATATTTGTGATGATGATCAACTTTGGCGTAAAAAATTTCTTATTTGCCAGAAATATGATAAATGTAAAATTTTCAATCGACTTCATTTTGTTTAGATTACGTGAATCGTGCTTTTCGAGTGCCAGCCCTTCCAAGGCCGTGGTACGTACCTTTTAATCTTTTTGTCCTCAATTAAATCTTGCTTATGGCTATTCAGCCTTGGCGATCGGTTGGTGCATCCGTTCTAGCAATTAGGTCCGTGATTTTAACGCGGGTGCGTATGCTCTGGCCAGACCTGGCCTAACTTGTTTTAGTTAAGTAAGACTTTTCCAGGGACTGTCGTCATAAGCCAAGCCTGGTATCTTTGACCTCAAGGTCAGGGCATCCGGTCAGAAAATCGGGGCATCCGCCACTAGCCTATCCCGGCTTAAACTGACACTTAGACTAGGCCAAATCGAGGGCATCTGCCCTTAGCCAATTATGGCTTGAACTGACAATCAAGTCATTCAAAATCAAGGGCATCCGCCTTTAGCCCATCCTGGCTTGAACTGGCCACCAGGTCGGGCAAAATTTCAGGACATCCGTCTTTAGCCAATCCTGGCTTAATCGACAATCAGGTCGGGCAAAATTTTAGGACATCCGTCCTTAGCCAATTCTGGCTTTAAACTGACAATCAGGTCAGGCCAAATTTCAGGACATCCGTCCTTAGCCAATCCTGGATTAACCGACAATCAGGTCGGGCAAAATTTTAGGACATCCGTCCTTAGCCAATTCTGGATTTAAACTGACAATCAGGTCAGGGCAAAATTTTAGGACATCTGTCCTTAGCCAATTCTGGCTTTAAACTGACAATCAGGTCAGGAAAAATTTCAGGACATCCGTCCTTAGCCAATCCTGGCTTAACCGACAATCAGGTCGGGCAAAATTTTAGGACGTCCGTCCTTGGCCAATTTTGGCTTAACCGACAATCAGGTCAGGTAAAATTTTAGGACATCCGTCCTTAGCCAATTCTGGCTTTAAACTGACAATCAGGTCAGGCAAAATTTCAAAGCATCTGCTTAGCCAGGTTTGGCTGAATATAATGTCTTTGGCCTTCAGGCCAGGGTTTTAGGGTTTCGCAAATCGAGGAAATCACCCATCTGAGCTTTTTGTGCGCCAACTTAATGTAACTTCCCGCCCTTTTATTTCCTATATATACTGGCATCTATTCCTTCATTTATTATCCCCTTATAATGGCATCATCCTCGTCTTCCAACCATGTTCCCGCCGAGGAGCATAGCCGACTCCTCCATGAAAGGGATCAACTTCGGGCAGAAATTTTCCAGTTGCAGGATCGCTTGGAAAAACTGACTGAGAGAAAACTGAAATATCGTCATGAATGGCATCGACTTCAGCGACGCATTCGTGAACTAGAAGAGGAGAATTCTGACTTGTACACCAACTGGGACATCGCCGTGGACATACAAGAGCGATTTTGTGTCCGCCTTCTGGAAAATGAGGAAAGGATCCAGGAACTCCGTCGACTTCTTGCCTCCGTACCTCCATCTTAAGGCCTAATTTTTATTCTGCTGTTTTCCTACGTTTGTAATTTGTACCTTGCGGTTATCAATGCAATTCTCTTTGAAAATATCGCCTTATATTTCCGTATTCTCTCTTTGTAAGTGTCTTTCCAATTAACAATCTAAAATAAAAGGTAACACCTTGCTAATAATGACTTCTGGGACCCATTCTGGCGTAATGATTTTACCGATAATCTGGTCAGAAAAATTGTAGGAATCCATTTTCAACGAATGTTAACTCAAGCTGACAGGCAGATCTGCCGATATTATGGGCATCTGCCTTTGGCCAATTCTGTCTTGATGGTAAACACATTAGTAATCTGACGAAGATAATCCTGCAGATTTCATTGCATAAATAAACAAACGTTAAAGATTACAATTACGTATAAAACTTTCGCAGATTAACAATATTCCAGGCACGGGGGATTGCTAAGTAATCAGCTTTGTCATTCTCTTCCCGAGAAATCTGTAGTACTGTACAGCTCTTCATGCCCTTAACCAACTCTCTAAATTTAACCAGATACTTCTGCATGTTCTCCTCCCTGGTTTCAAATTCACCACTGATCTGTTTACAAACCAGCTGAGAATCCACCCTAGCACATACCATCTCTGCTCCTAGGTCTTTTGCCATTTTGATTCCATGCAAAAGGGCCTCGTATTCAGCGGCATTATTAGAAAGTGCATGATTCAATCGTACAGCAAACTCGGTCACCACACCAGCTGGATCTATCAAGACGATTCCGGCTCCACAGCCCTGATTACTGACCGAGCCGTCTGTAAAGATGGTCCATTCTTTCAGTGCTCCAGGAGGACCAGCCATTTCCTGCATAAAGTCAGCTAAGGCCTAGGCTTTTATTGCTGTCCTCACCTCAAATGTAACGTCAAACTCGCTGAGCTCTATTATCCACCTGACTAACCGCCCAGATGCCTCGGTTTGTCCATTATGGCCTTCAATGGGAGGTTAGTTCGCACGATTATTCCATGAGAAAGAAAATACGGCCGTAATTTACGAGCAGTCCCGATCAACGCCAGCATCGCCTTCTCTACCTCGACATATCTGGTCTCTGCTGCGTGCAAGACCTTGCTCCAGAAGTATACCGGTCTCTGTATTTCACCTTCCTCTCTGATTAAAACAAAGCTGACCGCTTGCTCTCCTACAGACAAGTATAGGATCAATGGCTCTCCTTGGACAGGCTTCGTCAGCAGAGTCATATTTGCCAAATGCTCCTTCAACAATTTGAATGCCTCCTCGCACTTATCATTCCATTGGAATTTTACCTTCTTCATTAGAGCTTGAAAAAATGGCAAGCTCTTCTCGGCAGACCTGGAAACAAGTCTACTTAGGGCATTAATTCGCCCAGCTAAGCACTGCATTTCTTTTACATTCCTAGGCGCCTGCATTTCCATAATTGCTCTGACCTTCTCTGGGTTCGCCTCAATACCCTTCTCTGTGACCATGTAACCCAAAAATTTACCAGCTCTTGCCCCGAATGCGCATTTCTTGGGGTTAAGCTTCATCTTGTAACGTCTCAGGGTGGCGAAGGTCTCATGCAGGTCTTCCACGTGCGACGCTGCTTTTATGATTTTAACCAACATGTCATCAACGTATACTTCCATATTTCGCCCGAGTTGGTTTTTAAACATCTTATCAACTAAGCGCTGATAAGTGGCCCCTGCATTCTTCAAACCGAAAGGCATCACCACATAGCAATACGTTCCCTTCAGGGTAATAAAACTGACCCATTTCCAATCATCCTTTGCTAGTCTGATCTGGTGATACCCCTGGGATGCATCCATCATGCTCAAGAGCTCACATCCGGCGGTAGAATCGACAAGCTGGTCTATTCTAGGCAAGGGGTAATGATCCTTCGAGCAAGCACGGTTGAGATCTCTGAAGTCGATACACATGCGCCAATCATCCTGAGTTTTTGGAACCAAGACAGCGTTGGAAAGACATTCCGGGAATTGTATTTCCTGGATATGCTTGGCTTTGAGCAATTTTTCTACCTCAGCCTCTATGACGGCCTCCTTCTCCTGCCCAAAATTGCGCTTCTTCTGTTTTACCGGCCTCGCATCCGAGCTGATGTTTAGGTGGTGCTCTGCCACCTCCGGATCAATCCCTATCAAGTCTTGAGGAGACCAGGCAAATACACCAGAACTGTTTCTCAATAGTGCCACCAGATCTGTCAGAATTTCCGGGCTGAGAGTCATTCCTACCTGAAGGACCCGACTCTCATCCCCTGGGATTATCTCGACCATCATCAATCCCTCCTCTCTCCCGGACAGATCTGTTTTTTGGTGGCTCTATTCTAGCTCTCTTGCTCTGCCTTTCATCCTCAGCATTTCTCTTGATGCATTCAACATATGTTTGCCGCGAAGCATATTGGTCACCTCTGACTTCTCCCGTTCCGTCCTCTGCCGGGAATTTCATTTTCATGTGGAAGACAGATATAACAGCCTGGAACTAGCTCAAGGATGGCCGACCGAGCATCACGTTATAGGAAGATGGGGCATCCACTACCAAGAAACGTACTGCTCTGGGTACCCTATAGGGTTCCTCCCCCAGCGTTACCAAAAGCTTCACCGCGCCTAAGGGTTTCAGGGCGCCCCCTACAAACCCAACCAGTGAGTTGTCACCTCCTCAAGTTCTACATTCAATTTTAATTGTCGAAAATAGTCATAAAACAATATGTCCGCAGAGCTTCCTGTGTCCACAAAAATTCTCCGCACGTTGTAGTTGGCAATTGTGGCCGTTATGACCAGGGCATCCATGTGCGGGGCTAGAATACCGTCACAGTCCTCTGAGCCAAAGCAAATGTTTGGCGCAGACGCCAATTGTCCAACCTCCCGAGACGTCCTAACTAAATCCCTGGCAGCTCGGACGTAGTTGTGTTGGGCTCTTCTAAAGTGTTCATCTAACTCACCCCCAGTTATCATTTGTATTTCCCCATTTACAACCTGAGCCTGGTCAGATCTCCTCAGTCAAGTCCACACCTTGTCCTGGGCACCCACTCAGTCCCCCTTGCCTTGCGAAAAACGGTCATAACTTTTGTTGCCAGATCTGATTTCATCTCTTTTCATGCGGACATACTCTTTCAGGTGTCCAGTCTGGACCATCCTTTCCAATTCGTCCTTCAGATGGGTACATTGATCGGTATCATGCCCGTACTCATTGTGGAAGCAGCAAAAGCGATCAGACCTTTCCTTCTTAGGCCTCTGTGAGTAGGTTTTTGACCATTTCAAGTCTGGATGCTTTTCTATTGCCTTCAGGATCTCACCCTGCGGGTTTGCTAATGGAGTATATTTATCAAAGCGAGGTCTCCCTCCAGACAGGTCTGGCCGCAACTTTTTAATGGCTCCTCTTTCTTCTCGGTCACTTCTCTCTCTTCTCTTTTCCCCTTCATCCTTAATCCTCAACGCCTCTTCCAAATGAATATATTTCTCAGCCCGTTCCAAGAGCTCGCCAAACTTTAGAGCAGGCTTGACAACCAGCGATTGGAAGAATTCACCTCTTCTCAAGCCCTGCGCCAGAGCATTCACCAACAGCTCCTCCGACGCGGAAGGCACCTCCAGCTTAGCATTAGTAAAACGACTAATATAAGCGCGCAGACTCTCCCCTTCCTTCTGCTTAAGGCTAAACAATTCCAGAGGCATCTTCTGGTACTTCCTGCAGCTTGTAAACTGGTGCAGGAAAGCCGAACTAAACTCTTCAAAATTACTAATAGAACGAGGCAGCAATTGGCTAAACCAGAGCTGTGCTGATTTGGTAAAAGTCATTGGGAAGAACCGGCACATAACGGCGTCTGAAAATTTGTGCAGGGCTGCCACTATCTCGAAGCGACTGAGATGGTCCCACGGGTCCATGGTTCCATTGTACTCGAAGCCTAAGGAGCGACATGAAGCCGGCACATCATCTCGCATGACTTCCTCAGTAAACGGCGTTCCTCTTCTCGCGGGAATCACACCGCCAGTCGCCATTTTCCTCTTAAACTCCCTCACCTCTTTTTGCAAGCTCTGCATCTGTTCCATCAGACCCAGATTGGTATGGCTTGAGGTTTCACCATCGGAAGTAGAGAAATGCTCATCTCTATCCTGAGGAGGCGCCCGCTCCGCCTGCTAGTTGCGCAGAGGCTCAGTATCCGCCCCCGGGACCGTCCGATCCGGCCGTTCGCCGGATGGCGGTGTTGACATTTCTGCGAATTTTTTCTCTACAGCTGTTTCCACTGCTTTGCCGATGAGATCAGACAGTTTCCGGAGAAGGGTATCGTTACACCATCCTCCCACGGCAGGCGTCGCTTCGCTAGAGGGAGGCGGAACAGTACCCGGCCTAACCGTAGTTGACGGCTCTGCATCCGCAGGTCTCGCCGTTGACATTTTTGTTGTCTGCGGCATGCCCCACGGCATGGCGGATTTGCGGGTTCCGCCAAGCTCTCCAACCAAATTTCTGCGTAACCCGTCGGAAGCCATGGAAAAAAGGAGCTCACGTCTTAACCCAAATTTTCCCACAAACGGCGCCAATTGTTTCAACCCAAAAAGTGAACAACGTCGAGAACACCTAGAATCTCGAACACCTTCCTGATCTGCACCACAAAAAAGAGTTAGAAAGGACCACCGGTGGTTTTTCAGTGGAAACCTCTCCGATGCTTAAGTCAGTAAGCGTTTAAGGTGTTTTTCCAGAAAGAAAGCAAGAGTGCTTAAGAGAATGACATACCTCTCTCAGCCTTGGGGCTGAGATATTTATAGCTTATTACCGTGGGGACCCCAGCCGGGATCCCAGGAACATGTGCCGCGAATCATGGGCCGTTTGAGCAACAAACTCTGACAAGTGGTCCCACTCGGCCCCTTCTGGGTAAACAGGAAACCAGGTCAGGCCTGAGCCTTCTCTTCTTCCACTATTCCATATTATCTTTCAGACACGGGTATTCACCCAGGCCTGCTCTTGCCCTTTTCAGCCTTGGGTTTAAGATACTTATTACTCCCTCTAGTGGGGACCCCCTTCCGGGATCTCAGAAACAAAGGCCACGAATCGCGGACCGTTAGGCCACCAATTCTGACAAGTGGTCTCACTTGTCTCCTTGCGGGAAATCTATGAAACAGGTCCCCATTGTTCCAGGTC
Source organism: Phtheirospermum japonicum (assembly GCA_014905375.1). Classification (NCBI taxonomy): domain Eukaryota; kingdom Viridiplantae; phylum Streptophyta; class Magnoliopsida; order Lamiales; family Orobanchaceae; genus Phtheirospermum; species Phtheirospermum japonicum. The sequence continues at coordinate 676,888 of BMAC01000075.1, forward strand.
TCCCTCATTCTGTTCTTCCCCAACTTTCTAAGTTTCCAGCGGAATTCAAATAACCAGACCTGTCATGATCCAGCTCTCCCTTCATTTTGTGTTCCTGCCATTAAAACAGGTCTGGTCTTGCTATAATGATGACAAGCTTCCTCTTCTGTGGCAGCTGTTTTAGCCCTTCCTTAATTTATCTGACTATCCTGAGTCAGAGCTACCCCAAACCAGGTCTGGCGTATATATTGCCACATCACCGAGCAAGCTTTAGTATTCTTTTGTCTTAAATAGACAATCCTAGAATCCTAAACTTCGTAAACAAGTAAAACAAATCCTAAACACAATTTAGGAAACTAAATAACGTTCTATACATAAACTAGGAAATATATAAACTCCAAATCTAGCTCCCTAATTTATTTTGTGCCCAAGAAAGGCAAATAACAAAATAGGAATTATTGCCGATAATAAATTCCCAACAATCTCTCCCTTTTGCCTTTCTGGACAAAATACTACGACGCAAAAGTTCAAACAAAAACTACTAACTCCCCCTAAGTTGGAAAACTTCCCCTAAATAAAATACCCAATGTTATTAAGACATCAACCCAACATTACAAACCAAAATTGTTCATTTAACCACTTAACAAAACAAAATAAAAGAAACTTATTGACGTCGGACACTCTTCGAACGACGAGGGGATGTCGAAGTTCCTTCACCCCGATCCTTGCGCTTCTTGAACAGCTTCTTCATTCTCTGCAATGCCCTGTTCCGAGAACGGAGCCTCTTCCGTCATTTCTCACTAGCAAGACTCGCCAAGGCCTCGGCAGCAACAACATCCTCATCAGTATCATCCTTATCCGCTTCACCATCATCTCCCTCTTTTTGACCAGAAGGCAAAAGGGACTCCATGATAGAACCATGAAGTGCCATCTGCGTATCAATCCAAGCAACATGCCCACGAAGAACCTGCGCAGAGATATGGACCATGTTGGGACTAATGTTGGGAATGCCGGACCCAACACCACTAGCAACATTGGCTCGGAAAGGCGCCTGCCAAGGAAGGTCAATAACCCGTGCACCCGTAATATGTTGGCCCCTCAAAGCAAACCAGTCAGCCTCACAAGTAAGCACATCATCTGGATGAAGCGTCAAACACTGATTTTCCAGCAAGTTAAAGATCAACGAGGGAAAGCACAACGAGGCCGCGGACTTGGTGGTGGCGAACTTAGTGAAAATGTCAAATACATGCTGCCCAAAGCTAAACTTGATTCCTCTCCCGAGCTTATACAGAAAATGGGTCTGAGGCCGTGTAACACAAGTAGTGTTCTTGGAGGGAACCCAATTACAAATATCGACCTTGTGCAAAACAGAATAAAGGGAAGAAAAATGAGAACTCGGTAGTTGTTCAAACCAAGAATGAACCAAACCTCCAGACAAGAATGAGATAACTTCATTCATGTCGTCCACAGTCGAATCACCCCGATACAGCTCAGTTCCAAACAACTCATCAATCAAATCAGGGGTAAACTAAATACTTTGCCACGCACATAAAATTTTCCATAATTCACAAAATGTAAATCAACAATAGAAGGCATCAAATTGGCAAAGAACTCCACAACTATATCACGGACAAAAGGTATGGCAGTCGAGACTGTGGAATACATACCATTATGCTGAAAATAAGCAATCAAATTTTGCTTCTCAAACAACTCAACTGGGACTCGACGCTCAGTGATCATATGCCGGGTCTGGTACTCAGCAAACAATGCCTCGGCATCGGCAGTCAAAAACCTACCGGAAAATGGCACTATGTCCTCAAGCTCAACATTTCGAGAGGGACTGCCAGTAGAGGAGTGAGAATGAGTAGAGGTGTCAGAAGGAGGCGATACGGGAGCAGGAGAAGCAAAATCAGCAGAGTCGGAGGAAGAGGACGAAGCAGCCTGGGCTTGCGGAGATGTTGGTTTGGGGGAACCAACATGGGGAACAACATTGGCCTTCTTTGCTGGCCAGTTTTTCCTCTTATCTTTCTTGAGAGCAGACATGATGTCACAAAGGGGCACATTAAAAGATAAATCAGGGGAGTACTCAAATAGACCAGGATCAAACTCGGGTTGATCGTCACGGACAGGAGATGGAGGAGGATTAGCAGCAGTCGGTCTGGATGAACTCGTGACCTCCCCGGAGATAAAATCTAAGATAGTATAAGGAGGGGATGAGTATTCAGTTTTAGTGGAATCGGGGGAAACCTTGATGGATGCCAGGGTAATTTCCTTGTCGGTTAACTTCACAGTCTGCTTCCGGTGAGGTGTCTTCTTCTTCGTCAGACTCGGAGCTGAAACAAAAGGAAGCACTTGCGCCTCAACCGTAGCGGCAGGGACATAATCATCATCATCGGGATCCGTCAACACGGTGACATCCTCCACAAGGTTCATGTGCTCAATCGGTACATTGCGCCTCGGTCCTTCTTGGCTCTTCGAAACTACAGGCGGCACCACTCCTGGAGGTATATTGCGCAATCGCCGGGACCTTTTCAAGGTAGGGTTCCCAACCGGTCCAAAAGTCTCAGCAACAAATGACAAATTCGGGGGATTATCAACATCTATCTCGTTCCCGGGCTGTCCTGGGAACACCTGTGCTTCAGGGGTGGCGTCAAGCGGCGCAGGAGCTGGTGCAACATCTTGAGATTCATGCGGCGGCGAGGGCAGCAGTGATGTTGTTACCGATGGTGGGTTGGAAGAAGAACCACCACCGATTTCAGCACGAATATCCAGGACACCAATTTTTGGAAAAGGCGCAGGAACCTGTTCGCCAGAGCGGCGCACACCGGCAGGTAATTCAGGAACAATTGACGAAGAATTTTGGTCCGACATCCTGAGAATTACACAAAAACACAAGAGCAGAAAAACCGAAATAGATGGATAATTTTGTGAGAGCTTGAGAGTTTAATTGCAGAGGGTTAATGGAGAAGTGGGCAAACGGTAAGAAGATCAAGTATTTATCATTTTCAAAAAGTGACCGTTGCCAAGGAGAGAGAAAAGTAAAAAACAAAAGGAAAAAGCCCTAATTTTACCTTCCAGCGGATTTGGGGCCTAAACATGATTTTATTTCCTTTCTAAAACAACAACACTCCCCCTTAATGTAGGATATGTGATCACCCCCACTTGAACCATTATTTCATTAATTTTAACAAAAATAAAATTGCACAACTCTACTACAAAAGTAACCGAAGTATAGAGCTAGATTAATTGAACCATCAGCGCAGTAGAATTAATCTTGTGCAATATGAATTATCACTCTCCAGAATAAACTAGTTATTACCTGTCCAACCGTCCGAGTACAACTCAACTGAAACACTTAGTTAGCTCGATTCCAAACATAATTAAGAGAATTCAAGATAGACAAAAACACAAGTAACAGCACGCACAGCAAAATAGCATCTTCACAAAGTATGAATGTCCTATGGGATGCCAAAAATTCATGACCTAAAAAGGTTATAGAAAAACACATTATGATTTCAGTGACTTGATCCGGTGTTGCCTTTTATTTCTGATGACATTATAACCAACATTGCCCTAGGTGAAGTCAATGGAAACTTACCCCTTACCCAAGTTAATGACTACATCAAGATCGCTCAAGAAGGTGAAATTTAAAGATTGGATCAACTTGTATCAAGATCTTCTTCATCTTTTTAGAGATTTGAAGAGAAATTACTTATCTTCAGCAATTGCTGTTAACACCTCTTGTTTTTGGACCTGGGAGAAAACCAGTTGCTGCGGGCAAGCTCCACAATCACCTAATTGAAGAAGTTAGTATTTTTGTCACTCACTTTTATTACAACACAAGACCTTATCGCACTTTCAACCAGACTCAATGTATTTGGATTGTGTATGGAACGAAACGTAAAAATGCATGCAAAAGTATTCAGATGTTGTGACTGATGTTGGTATTCGGTGTCACAACATCAAAACCAAAATTGGATTAGACAATGCACATACCGAGATCTCTTCTCAAATGAGAGAAGGTCTCAAAATTTAATGCCTTCGTGAAGATGTCAGCAAGCTGATTATCTGTTCCTATATGATCAATGCTAACAATCTTCCTCTTAACTAAGTCTCAAATAAAGTGGTATCTTATGTCAATGTATTTGATTCGAGAATGTTGGACTGGATTTTTCGAGATGTCAATGGCATTGGAATTATCACAAAGCACAGTCAAAATACTATTGTGCAGACCATAGTCTTGTATCATTTGGTTCATCCACAACAATTATGTAAATGCACTTCCAGCTGCAATATACTTGGTTTCAGCTGTAGAAAGAGAAATACAATTCTATTTTTTGCTATACCATGAGATTAGATTGTTTCCCAAGAAAAAACAACCCCCTGTAGTACTTTTTCTATCTACCACATCCCCAGCGTAGTCCAAATCAGTATACCCTATGAGTTCAGTACCAGTGTCTTTAGTGTACCACACACCTAAATCAGTTATACCACCAATGTACCTTATGATTTTTTTAACGGCTTTTAAGTGTGACTCTTTTGGATTAGATTGATATCTAGCACATAGACACACACTGTACATAATATCTGGCCTACTTGCTGTCAAATACAACAGACTCCCTATCATGCTTCTGTACATGGTGTTATCAACACCCTTACCAACATCGTCTCTCGACAGTTTTACAGTTTTGCCCAGTGGGGTTTTCTTATGCGTTTCACTTTCTAACCTAAACTTTTTAACTAAGTTCTTAGCATATTTGGTCTAAGAAAGGAAAATACCATCATCAAGCTTTTTGACTTGTAAACCGAGAAAGTACGAGAGGTTACCTTCCATGCTCGTCTCAAATGTGTAGGACTTCGAGTGATAAATTCCTTGACCATGTGCTCGTTAGTGGATCCAAAAATAATATCATCTACATAAATCTGGACGATTAAGATGTGCTTATTGGATTTTAGGAGAAACAAAGTCTTGTCAACTTCCCCTCGTCTAAAATTCAAATGGAGCAAATATTGAGTCAACCTTTCATACCAAGCTCTAGGAGCTTGTTTTAAACCATATAAAGCTTTTTTCAGTTTTAAAACAAAGTTTAGTTTTTGGGGATCTACAAATCCTTTAGGTTGCTCAAAATACCCATCTTCACTTAAGAATCCATTTGAAAGCGCACTCTTTATGTCCATTTGATGCAATGATATCTTCATATGACAAGAAACAGCAAGTAAAAGTCTTACCGACTCAATGCGAGCAAAGGTGGCCAATGTTTCATCAAAGTCGATTCCTTCAATTTTGTGTACCCTTGCGCAACAAGTCGAGCTTTGTTCCTCACAATGTTGCTAGCCTCATCGGTTTTGTTATTGAAGATCCACTTTGTTCCAGTTACGTGAGAGTTCTCTGGACGAGGAACTAAATCCCAAACATCATTTTTGGAAAATTGGTCCAGCTCCTCTTGCATTGCCTTTATCCTGAATTCATCCTTGAGCGCATCCTCCACGCGCTTTGGCTCTGTTTTAGAAAGATACAAAGACAAGCGAGTCTTAGAACAATTAGTATACAGACAGACGTACCTGACCATTTCTTTGAAATTTATCTGTAGCCTTCTTGTGCTCCTTTCATCTAAGTATCTGATGATTTGGCCAACGGGGTGGTTTCTCTGAATTTTGGATGGGATATCCCTCTCATGAAGATCAATGGGGTCAGCTGGATCTTCTTCTTCTGATTCTACGGTGGCTTGAGTTGATGTTGGTTCCGATGTTGTGTTCCCAGAACCAACATTGGTACCAACATCACTCGATTCCATGGTTTCAGCACCTGCATCTCTGTTTTCAGTACCTGCACTATCATCTACATGAAGAGTGACATTATCTTGAGGATTTTGATCATAGACCAGATCATTATCCTCGATAGGTTTAACTCCACTTTTCAGATCATCGAACTTGACATTAACTGACTCAAACATGCTACGAGTTCTAAGATTAAACAACATATATGCATGACTATTTTGGGAATAACCCATGAAGATGCGCTTGTCACTTTTTGAGTCCAGTTTAGCTAGATGATTTCTATCATTGAGCACATATCAAATACATCCAAAAAACATGAAAATAGCTCAAATTCGGTTTTATACCCAACAACCCTATTTATTATATGACATGCAGTATTCATAACTTCAGTCCAAAAACGTTTTGCAATGCCATTAGAAATGAACATAGTTCTAGTCATCTCAGCAAGAGACCTATTTTTACGTTCATCTATGTCATTTTGTTGGGGAGTAATAGGTGAAGAAAACTCGTGACTTATACATTCCGAAGTGTAGTATTTTGAAAAAGATGCATTTTCAAACTCTTTTCCGTGATCAGTTCTAATCCTACCAATGTTCACATCAAATCTCACACAGAGCCTCTTTGCAAGTTTTTTGAATGCTTCAAAAGTTTCAGATTTTTCTTTTAAAAACTCTACCCAAGTGAAGCGAGAAAAATCATCTACAATGACAACTAACGTACCTCTTTCCACCAAGGCTCTCGACTTCAAGTGGCCCCAAAAGGTCCATATGAAGGAGTTCGAAGCAAGATGATTTAGTGAGACTCTGCACTATTGGATGTGGCACCCTGGCCTGCTTTTTTTTTTCTGGCACGCCTCGCACACAGGTATGATCTTGGTGTTGATATTAGGAAGCCCATTCACAACTTCCTCTTTGGACAACCTGTCCATCATCTTGTAGTTAACATGCCCAAGTTTTTGATGCCACACTTCAGCATCGCTTAATTGAGACAATTTGCAAAAGGCATCACTATTGATTTGATAGCAGTTCTCTGAAGTCCTCTGACCAATGAGAGTACACGGTCCATTTTTCTCATAGACTTCACATTTCTCACAGTTGAATTGGACACTAAAACCGCCGTCTCAAAGTTGACTTATGCTTATCAAGTTCGCAGTAAATCCTTCTACCAGCAACACATTTTCCATAGTTACAATGCCGGGAACATGGAGAGTTCCTTGGCCAATGATTTGGCCATTTTGCACCTCCACCATACTTTAACTTTCCACCTCAAAATCTGACAATGTTGGAAAGTAATTCTTCTGAACCAGTCATATGCTTCGAGCATCCACTATTGAAATACCAGGCTCCAGGGACGTGGGATATCAGGGAGGTATGGATCATATTGCACTTGATATTATTTTTCTTGACCCACACTTGTATGAACCTGGTGTTGGTATTGATGTTGGTAACATGGGTACCAACATGGGATTTAGCGGCCAACTTTATTCTCTGAAAGTGTCTTCTCTCGCCAATAATCTTCCAACAGAAAGGTCGAATGTGACCTGGTTCACCACAATGATGGCATACGAACTGTCTCCATCTCTTCTTGTGGCGTTTGGAGGATTTTTGTTCGTGGCTTGATACTTGTGTTGGTTGATCCGGTTTATAGCCAATTCCATGTTTTGAGATTTTCGGGAAACTCATCTCCAAAATTTCGTCGAGCTTTGCCTTTCCTTTGTTCAGATTCGTGATGGTTCCTTGAACCTTTGTCAGCTCGGTTTTTACCTTTTCTAGCTTGACATCCTTTTTGGTGAGCGACGTTTCCAATCGGACAATTATGTCAAGTTGATCACTCTTTTCCTTGGTTAGTTTTTCCACCTCTTTTATGAGATCCTTGATCTTGAGTACCTATTTTCCCCAACTAACAAACAGTTGCTTATGCTCAATACTCAATTGCTCGTATTCTTTAAGATAATAAGCAGTCTCTGCATTCAGGCACACGATGTTGGTTTTGATAATATAAACATGGACATCTTCGTCCCACACAACATTAGTAAACGGGGATGGAACTGGTTCGGGTGACTCAGAATCATTGACATCCTCAGTGAAATCTTTGGCAACCATGCTCTTTTTCCTGAGAGTGTTAGCACACTCATTCTTGTAGTGTCCCCAGACCTTACATTCATGGCATTGTACCTCACTGAGTGGTTTCTAGGAGCTAGATACATTCGGTATTGACGATGAGGACTGAGATCTGGGAAGAGTGCGTCCAATGAATTTTGGTGTAGACACCTGTGGCCTGGTCTTTGTGCTTGAACCTCCAATTTTGTTCTTTTTCTTTAAAAAATTATTATACCGTTGGGTCACAAAGGACATTGTCTTCCTCAAGAGTAGTGGATTCCATCTTTTTCATAATCCCATTCAAATCAAACTCCTCATCATCTTCATCGTTGTCTGGGTTAGCATCGGAGGAGAGAGCAACATTCTTCTCTTTTGAGTTGGAACCAAGGTGTTCCATCTCATATTGCTTAAGAGAGCCAACAAGGGCATTGTACTCTATGTCATTAATGTCTTTGGATTCTTCTATGGCAATCACCTTCATGCTAAGTTTCTTTGTGATGGATCTCAGTAGTTTTCCCACAAGACGTGAGTTTGTTACTGCTTCACCGAGCTCCGTGCACTTATTTGAAACATCCGAGAGTCTCATGGCATAGTCCATGATAGACTCCTTTTCATCCGTCCTCATCGCCTCGAAGGTGGACGTCACCATCCTCAGCCTTAGTCTCTTCACACTCTGGGTCCCTTCACACAACCTTTGGAGTGCGTCCCATGCATCCTTTGCTGAATCGCAATTCTTGATGACTCTTTTGTAGTTTGCATCTACATATCTACACAAGGTGTTGATACATTTGGAATTCCAGTTTGCAGCAGCTACTTCATCAGCAGTCCAATCTATCTCCTTCTTGTCGACGGTGCCACCTTCACCATCAGTGACACGTGGCTTTTCCCATCTAATTAGAACAGTTCTCCATGCACGTTCGTCGATGCTCTTTAAATGACACCGCATTCTCTGCTTCCGGAGAGAGTAGTTATCCCCATTGAGGATCGGAGGCCTTGGGTTTCCTTGAGCATCCATAGCACCTAAATAAACAAGGATCAGTTTATGATGTTGCTTTCAATGTTAACCAACACTGAAACCAACATCAACCAGAATTAAACTAAAAATATGCAGCGGAATTAAAACTGAAGAACACATCAAATTAAATTCAGTTCACAAGTAAAATTACTTGTGAACTTGGGTGTACAAACCCGAGAACTATATTACTTTCTAGTTCACAATCAATACAAAAATATGAAGTAATATATGAAAACAAAAGTATCAAAAAATATGATACTAAATACTTGTCGCCTAGATGAAAGATCTCCTCCGTTGGTCACGCAACTTCGAAGACCATAATCTCGAATAGTGGCTCCAAATAATCACTCGTGTTCTTTCCTTGCTATGCGTCGCTCGCTTGCGTCTTCTCACAAATTCCGTGCATCCTTGATTCCGTGCGTAAAGATTCTGAACCAAGCTTTAGTATTCTCTTGTCTCAAATAGACAATCCTAGAACCCTAAACTCAGTAAACAAGTAAAACAAATCCTAAACACAATCTAGGAAACTAAATAAAGTCATATACATAAATTAGGAAACAAATAAACTCCTAAATCTAGTTCCCGAATTTATTTTGTGCCCAAGAAAGGCAAATATAAAAGTAGGAATTATTGCCAAGAATAAATTCCCAACAGTTGCTTGAAGAAAAGGTTTTGCTGATGATCGAAGATTTTTGCAATAGAGATTGATACTTTTGTTGGTATAAACTGAAAGAGACATTTTATTTTACTGATTGCTACAATGAGATTTTAGTTGCTTTAGTTAAATATTGTATTTTTAAGGATGTTGGTTGGTAGAATTTGAATTGGATTGAATATCGGTGGCTTGTAATTTCTTGAATAACACTTGCTTTCATTTTTTCTTTTTTTTTAAAATTTTATTATTATATTAAATAGATAACTTAAGAATAATTGATGTTTTTAAAACTAATAGCATCATATCTGAACTGAAAATTGACATCAATTTAATAATACATGTCAGCAGCCAGGCTGACATCGCTATTTGGAGAAAATATTACAACAAATCAAAACTATTAATAGAAAAGACATCAGTTTTTTCATTAATGCAAAAAAAAAAGTGTCTATTTTTTTAAATAATTTGCAACGCTTTTATTAAAAAAAGGATAAAAGTATCCAAGTACATAGCAAACAATGAAAAAGAAACGAAAATCAAGAAACTAACGCTTCATAAGAAACCCCCACTTAAGACTCTTCGAAGTTTTGCGTAAAGGAGTAGAAAACCTCATCTTCACCCATATCCTCCCAAGATTGTCCAGAATCAATATCCATAAGGTGAAGGGCAGGAGAGGATTTTGTATCGTTGACAATGAAAGGAGTAGAGGATTCCTGTTATAATTTTTTAATTATATCAATTAATTCTTGATCAGTGGCAGGTTTACGAAAAATAGGGGTGCGATGTTGGCTGCCAAAATTCGACTCGTCCACTATAATACCTTCTTCATGTGCAAGACAAGCTATTGGAGTATGTTGCGCTGAAGGAGAGACCATATCCGAAGAACCCATGTCCACCTGATCAACATAACTCTTGCTCGAAGGAGTAGGTTTCTCATAAAGCACAAGCTGTCGAGAGGTGTCATAAACTATCTCAACCGATCTGCAAACGGTCGGTTGGTTCTTCCCGCAGAGCTGTGCAGTGAGTTGCTCACCCTTGTTCGAGGCACTATCAGAAGGTTCAGAAGCAGTGCGGGAATCCTTCCCTTCCGAACCAGAAGGAGTGATAAGATTATCAATAGATCGATTTAAAACTGCTATTAAAACTTCTCATTCAAACACCTGGGGTTTCAACAATAATCTTTTTTTTACAATAGACATCGTTTTTTAACTGATGTCTAATATAAAATAGACATCAGTTTTGAACCGATGTTATTAGTCCTCACTTTTAACACCAGGGGCATTAACATCACTTGTTTTTCTATTAGACATCGGTGTTAAACTGATGTTTATTAGATTTTTTATTGTACTGTTGCATCTCTTACACGTGATGATCACCCCAATTTGTGTAAAAATATGATTGCTATACTCATTACCTCACGTCGAGAGAGATCCATTATATAACGCTTTACATGTCCAGATTGATGTGGAACAAGAATATGGTTATAAAGTGCCATATCACTAGGCATGGCAAGGCTTGCGATGGGCTCATGAAAATGTGTATGGGACATGGGATATGTCGGTCCAACTTACAACATTTATTAAATTATATTATTGAACATTTATAATTATATGTTTTAATTAATTCATTATATTAAATATTGTAATGTAACTTTAAATACAGGCTGCACAGACGGGTTCGCAGCCCAGTAACTACGAACTTCTGCTGAAGTATCATCGAAATCCCGACGGCACATTTACGGATCCCAAAGCCCAGAGGATAGCTGTAAGTTTTATATGTTATATATATAACCGATTTATTATAAAATCTGATAAAAGTTATTATAAAATCTGATAAAAGTTGTTTGGTAATAATAGTTGAAAATTTTGATATCAGGAGGATTATGAGAGGGCTTTGGAGGAGAGGCGTGCTGCGTCGTCTGATGATAGCAGCCCTCAGGTAGACCCGAACGAGGTCTACCTACAGGTCGTCGGGAATAGGAAGGGTCGACGCTATGGCCTTGGATGCTTTGGGAAGACTCAGAAGGGCTGCAGCACTTCTTCCACCTCCACCGCCGATGTTCATAGGATCCAGACTCAGGTGCAGTCCCAGCAGGAGCAGCTTGAGCAGCTTCAGCGGATCCGCAACGAGCAGGCGCTGGAGATTCAGCGGATCCGTGAGGAGCAGGAGCGTTCCCAGTTGAGGCTCCAACAGCAGATTGAAGAAGCTGTTGCTAGGGCCATGGCTCGTCGGCCTCCTCGTAGTCCAGATGGTGGAGATTTAGATGGATAGTTATATTTTTATACATTCGACTGATTAAACAATTTTTTGTTATTGAAATGATTTGTTTTCATTTTTTTATTAGTGGGTTATTTATTTTGAATTATCTCTAAAGTTTTATTTGTCTATTATTTTTAATTTAATTATTAATTAATTTAATTAAAATTAATTACTTCATTTGTTTATTAATGCTGGCGGCTGGCCCGCCAGTAAATCCTGGCGGGAACAACCGCCAGTAAATCCTGGCGGGTCAACCCGCCAGGAATGGTGGACAGTCTAAGCCGCCAGGAAAGCATCAGATGTTCCTGGCGGGTACAACCCGACAGGAATACTGGCGGGCATTTCCTGGCGGTATAAGCCGTCAACGAAACCGCCGGCATTCCTGGCGGGTTACAAATACCGTCAGGATGCTACAATCCTGACCGCAAATATACTGGCGGCCATATTCCGTCAGGAGGCCGTCAGTATTTGATATACTGACGGAATCCTGACGAATTTGGCCGTCAGGATTGCCGGATTTTTTTGTAGTGCAGGGAGAGTGGTCGAGTGGCTACACATATTTTTGGGAGTACTTGGTGTATATATGTTAAGATTTATATTTTGGGCATTTTAACCATGTATCGAGGCTTTTAGACATTGTCGTAAAGTCATCAGTGTTGATGGAACTTGTTTGTTTGGAAAGTACAAGCACACATTGTTGATGTCATGTACAATTGATGCAAACCAACAAGTCATTCCACTAACTTATGCAGTTGTTGATTCGGAGATTTACTCGTGACATTGGTTCCTTCAATGGTTTCAAAATATATTGTTCGCGACATAGAAGGGGTTTATCTTATATCTGACCGACATGCTGGACTACTTAGTGCAATACAACAAGTCCCGGCATTCCTGCCACCTGTTGGATCAAACTGTTTTTATGAACCATTGCCCAATGCGGAGGACTTGAATAAAGCAAGTTCTGAATTGGTTCATGATCCAGACACTAGGAGGCATAGAACTGTTGGACGACTTAGGAGTAATAGGGTCCACAACGAAATGGACTAATCATAAATACGCGCAAGACAATAATATCATGCGCAAGAGGTGGCCAAGACATCACAAGACGGTGGATGTTCTAGTTCTAAGCATTGATGTTAGATAAGATGATAATTTACCATTAGTCTGATGTTGTAATTTGCTCTACTTTTCTGCTGACAGTCGTTTGACACTACTTGATGTTGTGATTCACATTACTTTGTGTATTAATAATTGTTTTTATGTGAATTTATTAATTAATATATATTTGTGGGAAATAATATTTTTTTGATAGCATATAATTTGTTATCAATAAAATACTTATATCATGCAATTTTTCATCTGATATTAACTTTAATCGTTTATATGTATTTATCCTGCAGATGGCATCACTGCATGATGATCCTCTGTTGACCCAGCAACATTTAGATCAATCGAATAATGTTGTACATGGTCAGATTGATGTAGTTCTTACGGTTAAGCATGCAGAATCTTATATCTTTTAGGGTTTTGGTGACGAGGATAACTATTTATATTCTCGAGTTCTGTCAATACTAGATCGTTGGGGGTTTTACAGGGTTGACGTTGTGGACCAATTAGCAGACTAGAGAACCATTTGATAATAGAATTGTTGAGAAATGTCGCAACGAGAGACATACTTTTCATTTGTCCATAGGAGGGACGACAATCACCCTATATGATGTTGTCATAATTTGGAATCTTTCGATTGAAAGTTCCCCAATAATAAGTAATGATATTCAACATTCCAAAGAATATTGGGTTCACTATCTTATTCCAGGGACTATGAGTTTCTTAATATTTAATAGGTCGTGTAGTTTAGATTTATTTTAACAATGGGAGTGCGAAAAACCATTAAAAATATTCATATTACAATTAATTATAGCATATTAATATATTTTGTGATTAAAAAATCAATTAAAACTAGTATATGTAATCGTTAGAAAAATAAAATTATATGAGCATCTAGAGTTATTTAACATTTTTTATGTCACATCAAGAAATAAAAAATGAGATTAATAAAAAATTCATCAAACAAACCTCAAATGAAAAAATATTTTCGAAATATATTTTTTAAAAACACTTTAATGAATGAGTTGTAGTGATGAAATCAAATAAATCGATATAATTCATATCTAATGCATTTCTTAGTATAAAATAGGTTATATACAAGAATATTGAAACATCTTATTAATATACTCCCAAACAAGATATTAAAATAGAATTAGCTTCCAAATTCGATATAAAAATAGAATTAAGTTTTATGAATTCAAAGTAACGTGGTATCAAAATAGAATTAATAGGTTTTACGAGAAATCAACAATCAATTTGGGAAAATTCTATGGTGCCTTTAAGGGCACCATACCTCCCACCCCTACATTTATAATCATAGATTTTTTAATTTAAAAAATCTAAAGTTGATATAGAATAAGTTTTATGAACTCACAAAATAACTTTTAGAAGTGGGAAAAACTATAAAAAATAACTTTTAGAAGTGGGAACAACTATAAAAAAGTCTAAATTTATAAAAAAAATAGTTCATTCGGTTAGATTTATTGTAACAATAGGAAATGGGAACAATTATAAAAAAAAAAGTTTTTATGCTCCAATTAATCAATATAGCATACATCCATGATAACGAAGATATCCAATTAAAACTAGTATATGTAATCCTTTAAAAAATATTAGGACAACACTCTTGTTAGGCCGAACTAACGAATCATCCGTTAGGCCAAAATTTCATATCAATACATTATAGTGCAAAAACCAATACATTATAATAAAAAACCAATACATCATAGTACAAACACATCACAGTACAAAAATCAATATATCATAACACGGGTCAGAGATTTATGAAAAACTAATACATTACAGTACAAAAACTAATACATTATAGTATCGGGTCAAATGGCCTAACGGGTCATGACCCGTTAATCTGGCCTAACACAAGTGTTTGCCAAAATATTATATTAGCATCTGGATTATTGTAGTCACTTTTTAGTCACATTATAAAACTTGAGATTGATTAAAAACTCATCAAAACAACCCTGGAATGAAAAAAAAGTTTCTATATTTTTTCAAAAAAATTGTTAAAATATTTTAATGAATGAGATATAGTCATAAAATCAAATAAATCGATATCATTCATATCTAATAATACCTTATATAAAATAGTTTTACAATTAGGATATCTTCTAATTAATTATAATACCTACCAAAATATTAATATTTTATCAATATATTACCTAATTTTGAATTATGATAATTGTTAATATATATATATATATATATATATATATATATATATATATATATATATATATATATGTATATGTATATGTCATTGCATTTCTTCAGAAATTATTGATGTTGTCCCTATAATTGATTGGCTTACAAACACTTGATTAAATTTTAATTTTTAAAATATTTATGACAATCTGATATCAATTTTGGGAGTATATTGATATAATATGTTAATATATATAATATCTACCTAATTTAATATTTTTTCTTTATATATTTTTAATTAATTTAATAATTTTCTATTATTATACTTTTCCTAATATGATATTTCCTTTTATTAAAATTTAGTCAAGTGTAAGCCTAAATTTTAATTTTGAAAATATTTATAACAATCTGATATCAATTTTGGGAGTATATTGATATAATATGTTAATATATATAATATCTACCTGATTTAATATTTTTTCTTTATATATTTTTAATTAATTTAATAATTTTCTATTATTATACTATTTCCTAATATGATATTTCCTTTTATTAAAATTTAGTCAAGTCTAAGCCTATAAATTATAGGATAACCTCATCAATTTCTGAAGAAACACAATGGCAAAGCTCATACATATCTTGAAACTTTTGATAGTTTTCATAGCCATGACAGGTGTTGTTGATGGGTATGATGACGTTTGCAGCCAAGATACAAAAGTTCCTTGTAATACGAGTAAGGACTGCCAAAATCTATGTCGCAGTGGGCTTTACTTTCCACGGTCTGAGTTTTTAGCAGCTGTTTGTGATAATTTTGATTATTCGGGCTCCACCCATTTATGTGTATGCTCATATAAATGTCCACATCCACCATCATCCGTTAAAAGCACCGATCACAAACGTCCTCACAATAATTAGAGATGTACTATAAGAAAAAAGACTGTTGCATCTTCGATTTGATTTAATAAATTAATAAATAGGATGGTGTTGGAAGTTGTTTGCCTTCTTATTTGAAATGGCTATGCTGATCATTATAAATTTTGTTTATTGATTATGGATGTCATTTAAGCATATCCGAGTGGGTGGAAATGGAAAGAAATATAATTCTAATTAATATAATAAAAATATTATCAGTTATTAATATTAACAATAGGCCTTTCGGATTCTTTGGAAGCTATCAATCGCATCTCAGACGTTGATAAGTTTAGTTTGAACAAACCAATTTTCAATGATATTATTATTCTTTGTCGTTCTATGGATTGTAATTTGTGAGGTTAAATAAGAATGAGGTGGTTCATAGACTTGTTAAATGGCCTATTTGTCGATCGCCTACTGAAATTCTAATCAACATTCAACTTAATATAGTTTGCAGGATACCAAATAGATTATATTTGCTTCAAAAAAATATTTCTTAATTATATTAACTAGTCAATTAATGCGTCAGTAAGATATTCCAATGACCCTGTCATCACTTTCCAATTTCTCAGAATGGGTCTTTTTGACATCCCTCATTGCATAACCAAAAATCTTAGGTTCCAACCGAATACCGTTTCTTGGAATGGTATGATTGCAGGGTTTGATCAGAGCGGTTGTTTCTTGTACATAAAATAGGGAAAAAAATTTTTGCCTACTTGTCATAAGAGCTTTTTTTTGAGACGAACTGTCATCTGAAAATTGCTCCTACACCACTTTATGGGTGTTTTCATTAATTTCTGCGTTAATTTTGATATTCCTCGCCGGCCTAACAATCCAGAAAATTTGGGTTTCTTGAAATCTTGCATTAATTTCATCATCACTCACCAATATCTCTATTTTATTCTTGAAATCTTATAAAATCCAGAAAATCAAAGAAATTAATGATACCCAATATTCTGGATTTTTAGTGCTTAAATAAAAGATTTCAAGAAACAGCCATTTTCCAGCGGATGCAAAGAAATTAATGATACCCGATAAATTCAATAAACCGCCATTTCCAGAAAACCAAAGAAATTAATGATACTCAAAATCGAACGATAACCCGTCGCCATACCCAATTTTCTGCAAAATCGAATGATAGTCTGTCGTCTTTCCACTGCCTTCAAAAACCGCCGCCCTTCCTCTCCATACATGGCGGTCGAATCCTCCACCGCCACGTTCAATCATCTGACGGCGCCCAATAAAATCGCACCTAATCCTGGAGACGATGGAATATCCCGGCGGTATATCCACGCGGCGGAGGCGTCTCCATCAGGGTTCGGGTGGTTGCTCCCCACCAAAGAAAAGCATCTGGGGAATCTCCGCGGCTTCGATATTGCCATGGAAAGGATCAGGCATGATGGGGTGGGGCTGGCGGCGGCGGTTCCCGCAGAGTCGCCGGAGGGAAAGCTGACGGTGCGGATGCGAAGAAGATTCTTAGATTGTCGGAGTTTGAAGAGATGAAATTGAAGCTGAGGCAAAATGAGGATTTGTGAAGATTCTTAGATTGTGTTTCTTATTCAGAATATATGGAGATTTGTGAAAAAGAATGCTCGAATAAAGATCAAAGCCTGGAATTTGCTAAGATATTCTTGATGAATCTCGCTGTATTATTGTTCTTGGAAATATCGTTTTATTGGAAATAAATATAACTACATCTTATGATAGTATATCAATTTAATTAGAAATAAGGAGTGATATGATCAAAGTACCTTTGATAAGGGTGATGTGTATAAAACCACTTAATTTTATGTTTGAGAGAGTAACTTACAACAAGTGCATAGTTTGTATGGCTGATTGTCTCAATAAATAGTTTATATGGTAAGTTGTGAATATCGTGATAGTTTGGAAGGTAAAAAATTTTTTTCCCTATAACATATGTATATATATACACACATTATAATATTAAGGGTATTAAAAATACATAAGTCTTGAGAATAAATAATAATAATAATAATTAAAAATATATTATTTAATTTACACATCACAAAAGTTCTTTATAAAGTACATTATTAACTCTATTATATATCTATCGACTTTGTTACAATTGAGTGTTTCAATTATTTTCTACTTTTACTCAAAACATAAAGAGAAATATTTCTAAAAATTGGTGACACAGACGGAATAGAATATTTATATATTGTATAATATTAATATAATAAAATATATTTTTAATACTACACCAAATAATATTGCAAAAAGATAAATATTTTATTGTGAAAAAAAAAACAAATAAGAGTATAGACTTTTTTATGAAACTATATTATTTCCATAATTTTAATTAAAAAAACGGTGATGGTATGTTAGATTTGATAAAATATACAACAAATTTTATTCAAAATAACATCATATTTTGCAAATAAAAAAACTTACACATTCAAATAAGTTGAAAAAGAACAAAATTGAAAAAATAGAGCATCTCCAAATGTCTAATATCATATAAGAATATAATTTGAGACCCGTTGAAGTAATCCCAGATGTATCGTGCATTTCATCTTGTAAATAATATTAACAAATCAAATAAATATATGCCCCACCTTCAAAATTAGTTAGCTAACCTGTGAAATAAGAAATCAGTATGTCATAAGAACTTAAATAAACTCTATAATCTGGTAGGGCATATAATGGGGACAAATGAAGAATAAAAAATTTTAAAAATTGAATTACGGGCCATTATGAATTATAAAAATAAATGTCAATTTCATATGAACAATTATTTGAGATTTATGAAATAAACCCTAAATTACATAGAGCAATCGTGCGTTTTAAGAAATTTGGAAAATCTCGTCAAAATAGAAAATCACATTCACAAAGAAATACTAAAAAAAATAATTTTAACAAAAACAATTGGAAGTTTATTTCATTTGTAATTCATGAAATAAAAATTAAAATACACATACCGAGTCTTTACCTCTGTGAAAGATTCAACAATCACCACAAATCTTTTTCGGTATCTTATAAAATTTCACTTAACATCTCAATTAAATGATGCACATAAATAAAGAATTATAATCATAAATCAAAACCAAAGTTCATAAGTCAAATCTTTTTTTTTTTCCAGATATTTAAGAATGAAGAGAAGAATGATAAAGAAAAAATAAAAGTATTCTTGAAGGATTTTAAGAATGATAAAGATACAAGGCAAAAATAAAGAGATTAGTATAGGTAAAATTAAGAGTTTTAAAACGCGTATCACGGATCGCATTACGTATTGATCCCAACATCGCGTAGGGTAAATAATATTGTATATTGTGTGAGCTATTTGAACATGTTATTTTTTTTATATGAAAAAATAATTATATATTTCTTGTGAGATATTTTTAATATAAAAATAATTATTCTTTCTCGTAAAAATATAACTCAATATATAAATTTCAACAAATAAACTATAAGGTCCAACAAGTATCAACCAAAAACTACAATTCAAAAAATACAATAGAAAATAACAAATAATATAGAACTATATAATAAAATGTTAAAGTTTTGTAAGAATATCTTGAAACAAGTAGTCAAATTGATAAACATCATTTATCATGTAGATCAAATAATATAAATTGAAAAAAAACAGGTATCAAAAGAATTAGTAAAAAACTTGGTAAATGGGATGTTTTCTATTTATATAGAAACACCGTTCAATTACATGAATAAAAAAAATTGGTCTCAAAGAATTACTCAAACACGCTGATTACCAATGAAATATATAATTTCTAGATATTTTTGACAGAGAAGATAAAAGAAAAAATTGGTCTGAAAGAATTACTCAAACACGTGAAAGTTGACTTATTAGATATTTTTCTTAAGCACATGAGAATATAGGACGAATAGAAAAAAGAGTAGGTCTTGGGTGAGACCGGTCTCATAGAAAAGATCACATTTTACCATTTTGTAAGGTGACCTAAACCTAGAAAACAACCCAAATCCAGACCCAACAACCCAAAACTGGATCCAACCCCCTTCAATTTTTAAAATTTGTCAGAAAAATAGTAAAAAAATCAGAAAAATCTGAAAATTTGCAGGTTGTTGTGCAACAATAAGACGAACAATCGTACAGCCCAGAATTGTAAAACGATGAACAACGAATATTGGGTGAATTTTTTTAATTTTCAAACTAGCCGAAAAAATAGTAAAAAAAATCAAAAAAATTTAAAAATTTGCAGGTTGATGCACAACAATAAGACGAACAATCGTACAGCCCAAAATTGCAATACGATGAACAACGAATATTTGGTGAATTTTTTAATTTTTCAAACTAGCCGAAAAAATAGTAAAAAAATCTGAAAAATTTGAAACTTTGCAGGTTGATGCCCAACAATAAGACGAATAATCGTACATTTCAGAATAGCAATAGGATGAACAACAAATATTTGGTGAATTTTGTCATTTTCTCTGGAATATTTGATGAATGTTTTCAATTTCTCAAACTAGTCGGAAAAATAGTAAAAAGAATCGGAAAAATTTAAAAATTTGCAGGTTGATGCGAAAAAATAAGACGAATAATCGTACAGCCCAGAATTGCAATACGATGAATAACGAATATTTGGTGAATTTTTTAATTTTTCAAACTAGTCGGAAAAATAGTAAAAAAAGTCGGAAAAATCTGAAAATTTGCAGGTTGATGCCCAATAATAATTCGAACAATCGTACATCCAAAAATAGCAATATGATAAACAACGAATATTTGGTAAATTTTTTCAATTTTTCTGGAATATTTGGTGAATTTTTTTAATTTTTCAAACTAGCCGTAAAAATAGTAAAAAAAATTTGGAAAAATTAAAATTTCAGGTTAATGCGCAACAATAAGACGAATAATTGTACAGCCCATAATTGCAATACAATAAACACCGAATATTTGGTGAGGTTTTCAAAATTTCAAACTAGCCGGAAAAATAGTAAAAAAAAATCGAAAAAATTTGAAAATTTGCAGGTTGATGCCCAATAATAAGACAAATAATTGTATATCCCAGAATAGCAATACAATGAACAATGAATATTTGGTAAATTTCTCAATTTTTCTGGAATATTTGGTGAATTTTTTCAATTTTTCAAATTAGCCGGAAAAATAGTAAAAAAAATCGGAAAAATTAAAAAATTTGCAGGTTCATGCGCAACAATAAGACGAATAATCGTACAGCCCATAATTGCAATACGATAAAAAACGGATATTTGGTGATTTTCTCAAATTTTCTGAAATATTTGTTGAATTTTTTTCAATTTTTCAAACTAGCCGGATAAATAGTAAAAAAAAAAAGAAAAAAGAAAAAATTTGTAGGTTGATGCACAAAAATAAAAGTAATAATTGTATAACCCATAATTGTAATACGATGAAAAACGGATATTTGGTGAATTTTTTTAATTTTTCTGGGATATTTGGTGAATTTTTTTAATTTTTTAAACTGGCCGCAAAAATAGTAAAAAAAATCGAAAAAATGTAACTTTTTTTTATTGTAAGAATATGTATAAAAAACTTGTAATACTTTAACAATATTTTGTGAAACTTAAACAACTTGAGTTAAAAAATATTAATTAACTATACTTTAATTAAAAATAGGTATAAAAAACTTGTGATATTTTAACAATCTTTTGCAATACTTTAACTATCTTTTGTGATACTTTAACAATGTTTTGTGATACAAAAATAACTTGAGTTAAAAATGTTACTTAACTATGTTTTATTGTAAAATATGTATAAAAAACTTGTGATACTTTAACAATCTTTTGAAATACTTTAATAATGTTTTGTGATACTTGACAACTTGAGTTAAAAATATTACTTAACTATACTTTAATTAAAAATAGATATAAAAAACTTGTGGTATTTTAATAATTTTTTGTAATACTTTAACAATGTTTTGTGATACTTTAACCATGTTTTGTGATACTCAAATAATTTGAGTTAAAAATGTTACTTAACTATGTTTTATTGTAAGAATATGTATAAAAAACTTGTAATACTTTAATAATATTTTGTGATACTTAAATAATTTGAGTTAAAGAATATTACTTAACTATACTTTAATTAAAAATAGGTATAAAAAACTTGTGATATTTTAATAATTTTTTGTGATACTTTAAAAATATTTTGTGATACTTTAACAATGTTTTGTGATACTCAAATAATTTGAGTTAAAAATGTTACTTAACTATGTTTTATTGTAAAAATATGTATAAGAAATTTGTGATACTTTAACAATCTTTTGTAATACTTTAACAATGTTCTGTGATACTTGAATAACTTGAGTTAAAAACATTACTTAACTATACTTTAGTTAAAAATAGATATAAAAAACTTGTGGTATTTTCCATTCTTGATGCCCTAACTCCAATTTTAACTAAACTTACAATTTTATCTGCCGGTTCTTTTATAATCATATCGTAACATCAACCGCCAACCTTATAAAGAAGCCTCTGGGAGCACCAATTGTTTCCAATTCCCTTCCTTTTTTTTTTTTAAATCTCTTTTTGTGTGTGTTGGTGTTTCCAATTTCCTTTTTTTCTTTTTCTTTGTGAAAGTTTCCGCATTATATATCTAAGCAAAAACAAGAAGAGTGAGCAATTTGAAGAGAAGCTAATGTTCACTAAAAACTGTACAAGGAAATTCCCAAAGGCATTGTCCAATTTAAGAAGCACAAAGTTTCCCTCTGGCTTTCCCACAATAGCCAATCCCCTAAAACTAAGAAACACAGAGAATATAAAAATTCTTACAAACAGGGGGAAACAAAAAACAAAGAAGTGATGAATCAACTATGATTTGAGGAGTGTTTTATTAAAGGCTGAGAAGTTTTTCCTGATTGGTGGTCCTCTTGTGGACTCTTCACTTCCATCAAAAGCGCCACCACTTCCTTCATCTCCCTTCCTCTAAACAATTTTTTATTTATTAATGAACTAAATACATAGAAAATTTGAGTTTCTGTTCATCACAACCAAGCACCAGACGTACGATGATAAAGTCGAATCCCACTTACACAAGTTTTCATAAAAACATAGAATACGGCTAGGAGACGGTAGTAAAACACACTAAAAAACAGCTGCACTATCACCCAGTCACGCCACAAGGTTGAAACATCCACTCCATGAGTTCGTTACCTTTACTACGCGGATAGAACACCCTTGCATGAATAGTTTTCAGTGGAGCATCGGCAGTGGCAGCAGCAGCATCGGCAACAACTTCCCGAACAGTGAAGGCCAAAAGATACACTACAGGGGAGGTAAGAGCGATCTTGTCTACACACAAGACCTCGAAAGTTTTGCCATCATTGGCGGGGTTATTTTTGATGCGATTAAGAGCAAAACTAGCCATTTCCAATGCATCACTATAGCTCGAACTATCTTTGCACGTTCCCATCGAAAGGTAAGGAGAGATCAGCCAATTAGGAGGAAAACAACTGTAATCAAGAGCCCTGTAATCCATGCTTCTCTCTATCTCTACCGCCGCTTCAACAATCAAGTCACAAGTCACGCCACAACTTTCTTTTTATGCGTTTGTTTTCGATGGAACCCTGACCCTTCCTCTAAACAACTCAACCCAAAGATTCGAAATCCACAATATACTAACTGAAATCGACATCACAACCACGAAAACCCACGAAACCCAACCCAAACCCATCTCGGTATCACAGTATCATCAGCCCCACTCATGTAAAACGCAAACATCCGGTAAACGAAATAAGGCCCTAAAAACCCCCCGACGACAAAGTACAAAGCATAAAACGGAGGAGACAAAACATCAAACACCTTGGCTGCAAGTTTCAAATCCGATCTCCGCGCATTAGCCAGGGTCCACACATCCTGGCACAAGCTCGTCACCTCCGCCAGAATCAAAAGCACAAGGATCGCGAAAGGCACCGTGGTAAACCACATAGCGGCAGGTGGCGAAGACGAAGAGCGTGGACAAATGGTGGCCGATGAATAGAACGTCGGTCGGGTAAAAGATCAAGTAATCGCCACAAAATTACGCATGACCGGATGGGTCCCATCGCGATACGCCGGGGCGATCTTATTTGGGATAAACTCATCGATTGGGTATCTCCTCAACGGCGGCGTTTTTGTGGCGGTGGTGGTCGGTTAACCCTACCCTCAGAAGAAAGAAAATTCCTCCATCGCCTAGAACACTGGAGACTCTCAAAACCAAATTTCTAGCTCAATTTTTGTTTGGCAAATTTTAATGGTGGGAAATCTGCAAGCCAAAAAAAAAAAAAAAAGAAAATTGGGAAAACTGAAAGTGCGGAGAAGAGTTTCAAATGTGATATTTGTTGTCACGCTTGCTTCTATTTCGATTTACTTCGTGGCGGCGACGGTGCCATTGGCCGTGCCGCTAGGGTCGACGGGGAGACGGCTGAACAAGTTGGGGAAGAAAACGAACTGCGGGATGTGCTTTTTTCTTTCTTTTTATAATTAGGATTATTATTATGGACGGGCGGGTGGGCGGGTAGTAAGCTGGTCGGATAGATGGGCATGGTAAAAACTGGTCTCATACTATGAGCCGGTCTTAGCTAAGTATTTGCCTAGAAAAAATTGGTATTAAAACGAAAGAAAAAATAAAATGAAGGGCAGCTAAGAAAAATTTATTACCTTAGCCAGCCTACTTGAGTTCCAACAATCACCACACTATAATAATTTTGTATTATTATATTTTTTTTAATATGATATTTTCTTTTATTATATGTTACATAATTCAATATTTTCTTTATTATATTTTGTCTAATTTAATATCTTGTTTTTATCCAACTAATATAGAAAAAAAATATTAACATATTATATCAATAAATTGATATAGATTCTCATCAATATTGATATAATATATTAATATATATATACTCCCAAAATTGTTGATATCAGATTGTCATAAGTATTTTCAAAATTAAATTTAGTCAAGTGTTTGTAAGCCTATAAATTATAGGGATAACATCAATAATTTCTGAAAAAACACAATGGCAAAACTCGTACATATCTTGCAACTTTTGATGGTTTTCATAGCCATGACAGGTGTTGCTGATGGGTATGATGACGTTTGCAGCCAAGATACAAAAGTTCATTGTAATAAGAGTAAGGACTGCCAAGATCTATGTCGCAGTGGGCTTTACTTTCCACCGTCTCAATTTTTAGCGGCTGTTTGTGATAATTTTGATTATGGGGGCTCCACCAATTTATGTGTATGCTCATATAAATGTCCACATCCACCACCATCAGTTAAAAGCACCGATCAAAACAAGTCTTTGAAACGTCCTCACAATAATTAGAGATGTACTATAAGAAAAAAGACTGTTGCATCTTTGATTTGATTTAATAAATTAATAAATAGGATGGTGTTGGAAGTTGTTTGCCTTCTTATTTGAAATGGTAATGCTGATCATTATAAATTTTGTTTATTGATTATGGTTGTCATTTAAGCATATCCGAGTGGGTGGAAATGGAAAGAAATATAATTCTAATTAATATAATAAAAATATTATCAATTATTAATATTAACAATAGGCCTTTCGGATTCTTTGGAAGCTATCAATCGCATCTCAGACGTTGATAAGTTTAGTTTGAACAAACCAATTTTCAATGATATTATTACTCTTTTTCGTTCTATGGATTGTAATTTGTGAGGTCACATTAGTAGAAATAAGAATGAGGTGGTTCATAGACTTGTTAAATGGCCTATTTGGTCGATCGCCTACTGAAATTCTAATCAACATTCAACTTAATATAGTTTGCAGGATTCCTTTAGACATGACCAAATAGATTATATTTGCTTCAAGATATTAATATTTCTTAATTATGTTAACTATAGTCAATGCCATACTCGCAAAATCTGATATTGAATTATCAACAACTGTATCACAAGAAAGTCTTATTTAAATATGGGAAAATTCCCACATACTATTAATACATAAAAGACAATTCTCATATAGTTCAATGACTATTTTTATTCTCATATAAGTCAAAAACTTCCCATTTAATCAATAAATACATTTAAATTGTCAAAATTAACCCTACACCTTTTAAGAACTCTTATATACTAACCCTACCAATGACAATTGACTCAAGATTGGGAATTGACCCACCAATCAACGACCCCCTTTCTTCTCAACACCACCACCTTCGCCGCCGCGACCTACCTTCTTGTAATCCAATCCCACGACGAGAACCCCACAAGCCTGTACTCCCGAAACCCCATCCCCGGGACAGTGTACGCGCCGTTCGGGCGCGTGACGACGAACGCGAGCACTAGGACCACGAGGAGCAGCACGATGAGGATGAACATGCACACCAAGTAAACGCCCAAAAGGTCTTGCTTCTTCCGGTAGGCCCCGACGAATCCGGCGAGGGAGACGAGGAAGAAGGCGACACCGAGGACGACGAGCGGCCAGCGGAGCCAGTGGATGCACTCGTTGTCGGGCTTGGAGGCGAGCCATATGCCGGAGGCGATTATGGGATGGAGCACATCAGAGCGACGAAGTTGAGGATTGCGGTGATGTTGTTGCTTAGCGCCATGGTCGGCGGTTAATTGGCTGTGTTTGGGTAATTTGGGGTTTTGGGTTTGGGGGAATTTTATTTGCTGAATTTGAGTGGAACTATAGGTGTGTGCAGGAACGATCAATCCATAATATTTCACACACTGTAAAGTTAAAATTGGCGCACGGCAGGGACGCTAGATTCGCCCAACTCGTGATATAATTGTTTTGTATAAGTAGTTTAGATAAATAGTTTTGTATAAGTAGTTTGGATTATTACAAACTACTCTACCGTTTTATAATTACAAACTGTTAAGTAATTTGGAATTCTGTGTTATGTATTCTGAATTTGAATTAGTAGTTTTGAATATGTAGTTTAGATTTGAAAATGCATTCTATGTAGTTTGGGTTAGGTAGACCATTAATGTTAAAGTTGGAGTTGATGAAAGTGTATCTTATGAAATTCCTTAATGTAGTATAAAATTTCTCAATGTAGTATGTTTATTTTTTATGTAGTTTGGAACTTGACCGATCAATTACATGATATAGTTTTGAAATTTAATCGAGTAGTTCTGAATTCTTTCGAGTAGGTTTGAGATTTGCACGAATAGTTCTGAATTTTTTAAGAATAGTTTGAAATTTACATGAGTAGTTCTGAATTTATATGATTAATTCTGAAATTTACACGAGTAGTTCTGAATTTACATGAGTAATTCTGATTTTTACACGAGTAGTTTTGAATTTACATGAGTAGTTCGTCAATTTACACGAGTAGTTTTGAATTTAAATGAGTAGTTCTGAATTTACATGAGTAGTTCGTCAATTTACACGAGTAGTTTTGAATTTTACACGAGTAGTTCTTAATTTACACGAGTATTTCTGATAGAACATAAATAGTTCTGAATTTTACACGAGTAGTACTGAATTTATAAAGGGTAATTTAGTACTCTTATATAATTTTTGGATTAAATGGGAAGTTGAGATTTCAATGGCCTATTTGGGAAAAAACATTTCACTAATGGTCTATATGGGAATTTTCCCTTTAAATATTATTATTACGAGTCCTACAAATTATCTTGCATTTTGTCCGCACGTTCAATTAGCTTCATACATGTAACTACAATGTGTAAGAATATAGCGAACTCTATATTAACTAGCAATAGTGTAAACTATCTAATTTTTAAAAATTGGTGACATGGACTGTATGGAGTATTTATATATTGTATAATATTAATATAATAAAATATTTTTTTTAATATTACACCAAATAATATTGTAAAAAGATAAATATTTTACTGAGAAAAAAAAACAACAAATAGAGGAGAGATGGGAAATCGTTTTCGATCCACTATATTGGCCACAATTCAGAAAAGATAAGTGATGTTGGACATCATCAAACAACGTCTGCTAAGTTGACCAATTTATCAAAAAAGGTCCAAAAAAAGCCCGATCGGGCTTTTTTGCTGACGTGGCGTGATTCAATACTCTCTTATCAGTTTTTTAATTTTAAATATTAAATTAAAAATAAGAAATTGGAAAAATTTGCATTTTGTTCCATTATATTGACCACATTCCACAAAATGCACGTTAAATTGGCCATAATCAAATCATACCTGTTAAGTTAACCATTGATCAATAAAGGTCCAAAAAAATTAATCGGATTTTTTTATCTAACGTGGTATTATTCTATATTTTCTTATAAATTTTCTATAATTATAAAAATTAAATTAAAGACAAAATTGTGTTTTGCTCTCCCTTTTCTTTTTCTGTCTTTCTTTTCTCTTTCCGTCAATCTAATTAATAAAATTATAAGATTAATATAAATATTTTATAAATATAAAAATATATAATAAATATAGGAATTTTAAAATTCATTTGTAATAGATTTTCTCAAATATACTTTTATGTATGTTTTATTATTTTTTAAAATTCATTTTATATTCTTATATTTATCTCCGAGTTTATTAATTTTGTATTAATTATAATTTTCATAATATAAAGATTATATAAATTATTATATTAATTTTATAATTTTTGAAGATTTATTTTATGTTTATATATATCAATGATTTTTTTATTACTTTTTTAATTAAGATTTGATTAATTTGATTAAAATAAAAAAGATGAAGGCAAAATAGGTTCTTGTCATTAATTTAATATTTAAATAAAATAAAAATAATAAAATAATATAGAATCATGCCACGTCAAAAAAAAAAAAAAAATCCGATCAAAGCTTTTTTGGACCTTTTTTGATGAATTGGTTAACTTAGCAGATATCATTTTCTTTTCTTTTAATCAAATTAATAAAATCTTAATTAATAAGAAATAAAAAAATCAGTGATAAATATATAAACATAAAATAAATCTTCAAAAATTATAAAATTAATATAATAATTTATTATGATTTTTATATTATTAAAATTTTAATTAATACAAAATTAATAAACTCGAAGATAAATATAAGAATATAAAATGAATCTTAAAAATAATAAAACATATATAAAAATATATATGAGAAAATCTATTATAAATGAATTTTGAAATTTCTATATTTATTATATATTTTATATTTTTATATTTATAAATAATTTATATTAATTCTTATTGATTAAATTTTATTAATTAGATTGACGGAAAGAGAAAAGAAAAACAGAAAAAGAAAAGGGAGAGCAAAACATATTTTTGTCTTTAATTTAATTTTTATAATTATAGAAAATTGATAAGAAAATATAGAATAATACCACGTTAGAAAAAAAATTCGATCAATCTTTTTTGGACCTTTTTTGGATAAATTGGTTAAACTTAGCAGGTATGATTTGATGATGGTCAATTTAACGTACATTTTCTGGAATGTGGTCAATATAATGGAACAAAATGAAAATTTTTCCCAATTTTTTATTTTTAA
>BMAC01000075.1:706256-734021 GCA_014905375.1 Phtheirospermum japonicum
AAGGCAAAATAGGTTTTTGTCATCAATTAATATTTAAATAAAATAAAAATAATAAAATAATATAAAATCATGTCATGAAAAAAAAAAAAAATTCCGATCAAATTTTTTTGGACCTTTTTTGATTAATTGGTTAACTTAGCAGATATGATTTGATGATGACCAATTTAACGTACCTATTCTGAAATGTGGCCAAAATAATGAACCAAAATGAAAATTTTCCCAATTATTTATTTTTAATTTATTGTTTAAAATTAAAGAAAACTGATAAAAAAATATTGAATCAGTATCACATCTTCCTCCTATTTTTTCTTTTTTCACGTTACGTCAGCAAAAAAACCGATCGGTCTTTTTTTTGGACCTTTTTTGATGAATTTGCCAACTTAGCAGATTTTGTTTGATGATAACCAACATCATGTATATTTTCTGAAATGTGACCAATATAGTGGACCAAAAATGAGATTTTCCCAGGAGAGAGTATAGACTTTTTTCTGAAACTATAATATTTGCATAATTTTAATAAAAATAAAATAACGGTGATGTTATGTTAGATTTGATAAAAATATTCAAAAAATTTTATTCAAAATAAAATTATATTTTGCAAATAAAAAAAATACATATTCAAATAGGTTGAAAAGAACAAAATTGAGAAAATAGAGCATCTCCAAATGTCTAATATCATATCAGAATATAATTTGAAATAATCCTAAAAATCTCAAATGTATCGTGCATTCTCATCTTATAAATAATATTAACAAATCAAATTAATATATGCCCCACCTTCAAAATTAGTTAGCTAACATGTGAAACAAGAAATCAGTACGTGATAAGAACTTAAATAAGCATTATAATCTGGTAGGGAATATAATGGGGACAAATGCAAAATAAAAAATTTTAAAAATTGAATTACGGG
The DNA here is from genome assembly GCA_014905375.1 of Phtheirospermum japonicum. Taxonomy (NCBI): domain Eukaryota; kingdom Viridiplantae; phylum Streptophyta; class Magnoliopsida; order Lamiales; family Orobanchaceae; genus Phtheirospermum; species Phtheirospermum japonicum. The sequence continues at coordinate 707,167 of BMAC01000075.1, forward strand.
CCATTATAAATTCTAAAAATAAAAGTCAATTTCATCTGAACAATTATTTGAGGTTTCTGAAATAAATCCTAAATTACATAGAGTAATTGTGCGTTTTCAAAAATTTAGAAAATCTCATCAAAATAGAAAATCACATGCACAGAGAAAGACAAAAAAATTGGAAGTTTATTTCATTTGTAATTCATGAAATAAAAAATAAAATACACATACTGAGTCTTTGCCTTTGTGAAAGGTTCAACAATCACCACAACTTTTTTTCGGTATCTTATAAAACATCACTTGACATCTCAATTAAACCATACACATAAATAGATCATAGATTAAGAATTATAATCAGAAATCAAAACCAAAGTTCATATGTCAAATATTTTTTTTTTTCTTTTTGCAGATATTTAAGAAAAATGATAAGGAAAAACTAAATGTATTCTTGAAAGATTTTAAGAATGATAAAGATACAAGACAAAAAGAAAGAGATTAGTATAGGTAAAAATAAGTGTTTTAAAACGCGTATCACGGATCGCATTACGTGTTGATCCCAACATCGCGTAGCGTAAATAGCGTTGTGTATTGTGTGAACTATTTAAACATGTTATTTTTTAATATAAAAAAATAATTATATATTTCTTGTAAGTTATTTTTAATATAAAAATAATTGGTTTTTCTTGAAAAAATATAACTCAATATATAATCTCAACAATTAAACTATAAGGTCCAACAAGTATCAAACAAAAACTACAATTCATAAAATACAATAAAAAATAATAAATAATATAGAACTATATAATAAAATGTTAAAGTTTTGTAAGAATATCTTGAAACAAGTAGTCAAATTGATAAACATCATTTATCATGTAGATCAAATAATATAAATTGAAAAAAAAAAGGTACCAAAAGAATTAGTAAAAAACTTGGTAAATGGGATGTCTTTCTATTTATATAGAAACACCGGTCAATTACATGATATAAATCAAAAGCATTGGTCTCAAAGAATTAATAAAAGATGCTGGAAAGTTAAATTTTCTTATTATCGAGACTAGATACTTTTCTTAAGCACATGAGGAGATAGGAAGGATAGAGAAAATTGGTATTAAAAACGAAAAAAAATTAAAGGGCGGCAAAGAAAAATTTATTACCTTAGCCAGCCTATGTGAGTTTCAACAATCACCACAACTCATTTTCGTAGATTATATCATGGATTTAGAATTATAATTAGTAATAAAAAACAAAGTTCATATGGTATATTTTAATCATTTTCGCTAGATTATATCATGGATTAAGAATTATAATTAGAAATGAAAAGCAAAGTTCATATGTTAAATGTTAAAGTTTTGTAAGAATATCAAGAAATAGTTAGTCAAATTAGTCAGCATCGTCTAATCATGCAGATCAAATAATATAAATTGAGAAAAAATATCAAAGAATTAAGAAAAAACCTTCCACTTAAACACATGAAAGTTAAATTATGCCATCTCATTAGTTTTAGGTATCAAACGATTTCGAGAGTAAATAGATCGTTAAAAAACACAAAGATATATGATCGATTAATAACTTTAACTTAAACATGAAAGTCGAATACTAATGGGGACTTTGGAAAGAGAGATGACTGGTGAAAAGAACAGAAAAAAGAGGAGGCGTGAGAGAGGACAGAGGAAATAATAAGAAAAGAAAAAATAAAGATCGGTAAAAAACACAGAGACAAAGGATCGATTAAAAAAAGTTAAAATTTTCATAGAGATATAAGATCGGTTTGTGAGAAATCATAGATAGGTGGAATTCTAACTGGGACTTGGGACAGAGAGAGATGGCTGGTGAAAAGAAAAGAAAAAAAAGGAGGCATGAGAGATCAGAGGAGAGAGATGAAGTTGGACTAGGAGAAAGAATAATAATAAGAAAAACAAATATAAATACGTACCGACACATACAACTAAAATTATTTCATAGAAAACCACGTGGAAGAATAAAATTCAAGTTGTACACAGAATTAGTAATATAGAGTGGATATCATTAGCTAATAATTAATTTTGTGCAAAATTATGTATTTGGTATCAGTTGTGGTTGAGATGCCCACCGATTCGGGCAAACCGGACAAAACGTCAATCAATGGTTGGAGTAACTGTTGACCATGGTTTGAATAACTGGAACCAAAATCACTGTTAGGCGGTTCGGTTCCGGTTCATGCTTTTTCCAACCAGAAACTGGCGGTTTAAATAGCTGGTTTGAGATTTTAAAAAAAAGTTCGCCAGTTCACCCAGTCAAAAGTATTTGTTGTGTGCGTTCAAAGTTGGATTTGAAATCAACGGTCAAGATCAAGTGACCATTGATGATCAAAGGTCCAGATGAATTGATCATTGATCAAACTGCCAGTTTGAACCAAACCAGCCAGTTTGGTCCAAAACCGGCGGTTCTCCAGCCTTTTTTTTTTTTAATTATTTTTCCATTCCTATAAATACCCATCTTTAACAACTCATTTCTCTCACACCAATCTATCATCTTCTATAATCTCTCTATTCTACATTTTCCTTCTTTTCAAATTTAGTGATTTACTAAGTTTCTTTAATTATCAAACCTTCTTAAACTTAAAGTTTTAAGTTTAGTATTATAACTCCAAATATATTTCTTACTTTCTATAATATTAAATTTATAATCATACTTTAGCCTACTACACTTTCTTAGTTATTTGTATTAATCTATTTGAAAAAAATAGCAAGCCGTGGAGGTTCTTCTCGTGCTCGTTGAGCCGATAAGGGAAGCGTATAGCACTCGATGACGATACCAATGTCCATCCCTTTGGCTTATCACAAGAAAACACTCCTTCGATCGGTGACTACAATCCCAACCCCATCGACATTAACGAAGATTGAAGTGATATCGGCATTGTTTGAACTTATCGAGCCGCAACCGCCTTTTCCGGTGAAGAAATGCCTATGCCCGATCAAGAGGAGGTGGATCATGATGATATGTATCCAAGCCATCCTTCCCGAAAACCTAGTTCTTGGGAAACAACGGAGTTATAATTTGACATTTCCAAAAAAAAAAATCAAAAAATTGAATTCCCGGCACCTGCAAACGAGCCGCCTCCGAAAGATGGCAAAAAACAAAAAAAAAAAGAGGTACCGGGTCACTTGCAACTATCGTAAATCATATTACCAATTTCATGAAGGAGGAGGATATGAAAATATGCGCAACTATTTCAAAAATAAATACCCCAACAAAGTCAGTAATGATAAGACTCAAATGTAACTATAAGGAGGACAGGTAAGTACGAACTCATCTTCTTTATTTATATATTCTGACGCTATTCATAGAAGGAATTGGAAAAATTTGTTTCTTCTATATCTCTTCCTTTTAACTTTGCCAATAATGAGTTATATGAAAAGTCCACCCAACTTTTTTTTAATCACTTGAGTACGAGAGTCCCACGCTCTACCCTTACTCGTGATATTAAAAAACTTGTTGGTGAATATAAGTTAAACTTATGCAATGAATTTTTTAGTTTACCAAACAAAGTTTTAATTTTCTCGAATGTTTGGAGTGATCATTGGGAATGAAACTCTTGCATTGGTGTTACATGTCATTGAGTTGATAAGTCATAGACTTTACAAAAGTGTTTGTTTGCATTTAGAGATTTAAACCCTCTTTTAATGAAAATAATATTTGTCAATTAATTCATATGATTCGTCAAGAGTACGGTCTAGTTGAAAAAATATTTTCTATTTCATTTGATAACGAAACTCCTAATACGGTGAGTATTGGTGAGCTTATTAATATTTGTAAACCATCTATTGGTGGCATATTTTCTCATATTAAATGCACATGTCATATTTTGAATTTGTGTGCTCAAGATGGGTTAAATGCTTTGAAAAATGAGCTTTCTCCTATTAAAGCGATGGTTATATGGATTCATAGAAATAAATCTCTGCAATGAATATGGGTGAGATTTTGTAAGGAAAATGGGTTTGAAGGAAAAAAAAATTCAAACGATGTGCCTACTCGTTGGAACTCTACATATAAATTATTGAAACATACATATTCGTATAGAGAGTTGTTGTGTTCATTTTATAGCCAACAAGAAGTAGGAATTATGTTATATACAAACTAATGGACCACGTGTAATTATTTGAAAAACTTTAATGATGTTTAATGATGCTTCTAATTTATTTTCAGGTGTTTATTATCCTACTTCTCACCTTGTTGTTGAATATTATGTTAAAATTGCATTCATCTTTAGAGAGTGCATGAAAAATGAACAATTGGAAAAAGTGTTGTTTTTATGAAATTAAAATGGTTGAAGTATTTTTATTACATTCCAAATATATTTTTAGTTGCTACGTTATTAGATCCTAATAATAGTGAAATTGGTTTTGAACTTTATCTTAACAATTATTACGATTCTTTATTTCAATTTGAAGAGTTTGAATATCCTTCCGTTGAAAATATTATTCAAAATGTCAAAAAGTCTTTATTTAATATATTTAAAGAATATCGTATAAATCTTGATGGTCCTCTTCCTATGAGTAATTTTGGGTGACATACTTCTACTAGAATTGGTAATCCTAGTAGAAGTGGTGACAACAATGATGATAAGGGATTTCAGGATTTTTTGAAACAAAAAAAATCACTAATGAGGCGTTTGGGTTACTCCTTTGGTTGTAACCCTTATTGAGAACTTGAAACTTATCTAACGACGACTTTTGAGTATGGAACGTTGGGGGAAAATGAAGCCGACAACGAGTTTGATATTTTGAATTGGTGGACATCGAGTAAATAACTTTATCCCATTGTTAACATCATTGCGAGGGAGATATTGGCCTTTCCCGTATAAATCGTTTCAGTCGAACAAGCATTCTGAACTAAGCTTATATGCACCCCAATTATATATATATTTAAATTAAAACATTCAAGCTTGCTCGCAAGAGTACGAGGACACTTGTAGGGTGGAAAGTTGACTCAAGTCATCTCTCAAGAACAACAAGATTCAGGGTCTTAGAAGTTTGCTTAATAAAAACGTAAACTCGAATATTTTTGGGGGTTTTGTTTGATTTTGATTAACAACTAAGAAAATGAACGTAAAAGCATAAACTTAAATTCTAATTAACTTAACTAAGTTTACCAACTAGAATTTAAAAGAATATATTTAACCAATTTTTAAAACCTAAACTTAAGAACTAAGTGGTTATCTAAGAGTAACTTAATTGAAGTTTAAAACACAGCGATGATCAAGTTTTAGCAACGAAATCAAATTGCATAAAAGGATCTAAAAAGCATAGTTGAATTCAACTATCATGAAGCAAGAAATTAACATGAATCTCTAAGTAAAACAAGAATTAGGTAGCATAAATCAATTTGCATAAATAAAATCAATGATTTCGAATTTCCAATACTCAATCATGAATAAATTAAACTAAAACTGAAAACTACTAGCTTGATTTGTTCAACAAAAATAAACTTCATAAACCAACTCAAGAATATCAAGTAAAAATAATTATCAAATGCTTGAACTATGAAAATTAAACTAAGAAAACAATAAAAGGATTAGAGTACTTATTAAGTCTAAGAATTGCAGAAAACTCTCCAGCTACTTCCAAGAAAATGATGGATCTCGGATGTAAAACGGGTTTCGCACTCTCGAACGGTCTTCAGAACTCGCAAACTTAAATCCTTGATCTACATCCTTAATCTATGCTAATGGGTGTTGAAAACATGTTTCTAACCCTAGGAATACTTTATGGAAAGTTTATAATGAATCTTGCACACCCCAAAGTCAGATTAATGGTGTGGTATTTATAGAATTCCGAAATCTTTGAGAACAAGTCAAGTAGGTCGGTTACTGGGCTCGATAGCGGTAACACTTAGCGGTAAGAGTTACCGTTAACTCTTCTTTTTGCGTCTATGTTCTTCCCTAACGGTAGAGGTAGCAGTACGGGTGTAACCGTTAAGCGCACCGCTAAGATCTCTGTCCACCTTCAGCGATTAGGATAATGGTGTGGGTAACGTTGTGGTAACCTCTACGTGTAACGGTGGTAACTAGCGGTAAGGGCTACCGCTAAAGCTAACCGTTATCTTCAAAAACTTGCTACTTCTTAGTCGGAACGCTCGATTCTCATTTCTTAATCATCAAACTTCATCTTTTACTTGCTGAGCTCCTCCGGTTACTTAGCTATAAGGTGAAAAACAGAGATAATTCACCTATTTGCATCAATTAAAATCAAAATGCGGTAAAATAAGATGGAAATACAAATATACGAATTTAAGCTTAACTTATCTACCTTATAACAAAAATAATAGGAAAAACTAACTAAATTACTAATAAAAATGAGCACAAATACGTGTTAATAAACTACCCCACGCTTTATTAGTTTGTTCGTCCTCGAACAAATGATAATTTCAAAGAATAACAAGAATGAAAATAGGTTCAAGCAAAGAGTCGTGTCATGATACATAGACAATTTTGAAAATATAGATACATGTCACGCAACTTCAAACACTCAACCCTTATTATATTGTCGCTCCAAAATCAAATCATGCGTGCTTTCAAAAGGGTAATATATAAGTGTTCACTCAAAGCACTCGAGAATTTTTTATCGGGACATGTTTACACTCAAATCATAAAATATAAGCACAATAGACAAGCACTGAAAATGAAAAACTTCTCCATCGAATTTAAGTGTTTAACTAACAAGGATCGAAAAAGGTCTTTTCGGGTTGTAATGTAGGCTCTTTGGACGGGTACGGAATATATAATTCGTGTGAGTAAATAACTCACTCAACCTAATCTAATCACGAAGCAATGTGATTCACCTCATTCAAACGAAACCTCACTAAACTCTCATAACGTAGCCTTCATACTTAGGCTATTTCTAAACTCGAAACCCAAAAACTGACTTGTGAACAAACCACTTAAATAATTTAGAAGCTCATGATACGCTTCCTTATTACAACTCAACTCTTTGCCCTTTAAATATTAGGCATAAATAAGAATAATAAATCGCTCGACCCAAACCCCTCCTCCAAAAATCCGGCAATCTCCATATTGCTATAAATAAAGTACAATTAAAGAAAAGAGAGGTAAGGAAAATAGCCTTGAATAACCAAAATGGTTGAGCCGCTCCATGTTGAGTTCGTGACATCGTAACGTCATCTCGATCATCGTGAATTGAATTCGCTCGATTAAAAACTAAGAAAAACACAACTAACAAGGAAAATAAATAACAATAAGAATATTAAGGTTAAACTATCAAATGTCAATAAATATAAAATATAAAGCACAATGGTCAATTGCCCGGAGGCATATGATCATAAGGTCCCTGATAAGGCACGTAGTCCATGGAGTCAGAAGGCGGTGCCGGTGGCCAACGGCTCGTCATATCCAACCGATATCTCGCAAAGTCGTCCGTCGAGGAGGTCAGCATATCTCTATTCTCCTCGCCTGCCTCCCTTGCCCTACGTGCCTCCATGTGTGCCGAATGGACCTCCTCATGTGCTAAACGGGCCTCCTCATGCGCTAAACGGGCCTCCTCAAAATCAAAATGCGCCTCCTCCCTCACTGAGTGAGCCTCGTACTTGACGCCCGAGAGCCTATCATAAACATCATGCCTAAAAACTCTGAACTCGCTCAAGAAGGCAGCGAAATAGGGCGTTGTTGATGGTCGATATGATCCCAAGGGGGATCCGAGCCGAACAAACTAAACCTGACTGGGTAAAGTGGCTAAACACCGAAAGCGCCGAACAGAGTGGTGCCGAGCAGGCGTCGGATGAGCTACGTTCCTTGTCGAGCAACGAAACCAAATTAGACGAGTGCCCACGCCGAGGATACCGAGCAGATCCGAGATCCCACGCCGAGCAGGGTAAAGCATTCCTTACTCAGGCATGCCGATCAGGAAACTGCCAAGTAGATTAAGCTCGGCTCCCTGCGGAACAGGATTTTTCCCGGGGACATCAGGCGCTCCGCGCTACTCATCAAATACTTCTGATCGGGGGTGCCGAGCAGAGATATGCCAAGCTACCGAGCTTGATTCTGTGCCGAGCAGGATTTCCCCAGGGACGCCAGCCGCTCCGCGCTACGCGCCGAATATTCCCGCCCAAGGGTGCCGAGCAGAGATGTGCCGAGATCGGTTCCATGCCGAGCAGGACTTCCCCAGGGACGCCAGCCGCTCTGCGATACCTGCCGAATATTCCTGCCCGAAGGTGCCAAGCAGAGATGTGCCCAGCACATTGAGCTCGGCTCCCTGCCGAGCAGGATCTCACCCAGGAACACCAGGCGGTCCGAGTTATGCTCCAAGCACTCCTGCCTGGAGGTGCCGACCATGGAGGTGCCAAGTAGGGCGAGCTCCTCCGAGGGGTGCGCTGTCAGAATCAGATCGCCTTCGGTCAGTCGATGATCTCAACATGCTGAGCTGAAATACTAGACTGACGACTTTGGACCCGTTCGATGTGAAATATCTGAGGATGGCACTAAGTCAGTGGAAAAGGTCTGAGATCGGTAGTGAGGCGGTGGATACGTGAGCAGGTGTTTTGGAGGACCAATAGGAAAGTGACAGGTGTATAATTAGGGTTTCAAGGGAAAACTATAAATAACCTCTCCAAGAGAGAGAGAAGGATCCCCAATTTTTTAGAGAGAGAAACATAGAGAGCTTTAAAGAGAGAAAGCTTGTAATTTGATATTAAACACTTTTAAAAAGACTCGGCCAAGGCCGATCCGAACTGATTTTGAGGAATAAAAGTTAAGCACTTTTTCCTATCCATTTTCTGCTATCTGATTGCTGCTATTTTTGGTTTTGAATTGGTTGTGTTACTCTTAATATAAACAAAATGACACTAGAAGAAGGTCTCTTGTGATCTGCAATCCCACTTGCTCAGTCAGCCCTTCAAATTTCATTTTCTATCGTCTGTCTAATTTTCATTTTTTCATGAGGAGCTGAACCTCAGCTCTTCGTTGCGTTTGAGTTTGGTGAAGAAAAAAGGAGGAATTTCTGTTCATCCCACTAGTCAATATGGATCCTTCAGAAAGTTCAAGAAGAAAACCTGGTAAGGAGCGCCAGGAGAGGACGGTGCAATCGGGTCCAAATGAGCTCGACCCGGAATAAGTAAGGTCGTTTATGCAACACCCTGCCTTTGTTAAGGAATTCGAAGAGATGATGAAGAAGGCAGCAAGGTCAATCTTGACGCCAAAAGCTCTGGTCGGCAAACCCAAGAACGCTGACCTTCAGGAAGGGCAGGTAGAGTCAGACCCAGCTCGGAAGGCAGCAAAGAAAAATGGGAAAAGAAGGCTGGAGGAGGAAACTGAGCTGAATGCTAAGAGCAGGATCTTCACATTTCTTCCCCCCAGAACGTCTTTGCTTGGCTCGGAAAGCCAGCTAGCAAAGCGCAGGAAGATCTTCCCGTGAGGTCGGCCAACAACAAGAGCATTGCCATAAGCATCCCACGTAAGCCAAACAATGAATTGGCCGAGCTGAAACTTCTGAAGCAAAGGATTGCCGAGCTGGAGGCCAAGCAAGTCACTCCCCTGGTCCAACCCACATATCCGATCTCACGACCAATTGTGATCAGCCCGGCATGTGACGATGAGTCCCCCCTGTCTATCCAAATTCTCTCTGAACCATTAGAAGGAAAGCTTAAAATCCCTCCAATTGCTTTGTACAAAGGGAGCAGCGACCCTTACTCACACTTGAGTCATTACCAGAACTACATGGACATGCTCGGCGCATCCGACACTTACAGGTGCCGAATGTTCTCCATGATGCTGGACGAAGTCCCTTTAAGGTGGTACCGGTCGCTTCCGCGTTACTCTATCTGTTCATGGGCACAGCTAAGATCCTCGTTCCAAGGACACTTCATGGTTTCTAAGGCCACCGTCGCACCTAAGAGAGCTATTGCCACCATAGTACATCAACCAAACAAGTCACTGAAGATCTACATAGCAAGGTTCACGAAGCAAGTCTCAGAATCTCAGCTATGTGGTGACGAAGCCTTGCTCATCCTAGCTCAGAACGGGTTGTCGGACAATTCCTTCTTCAAGTGGGTAAATAACCAGCAAGATCCACAAACTTTCCAGGAATCCCGCGCTCTGGCCGCATCACAAATCGCAGCCGAGCAGAACATGTCGGCTCCAGTAATATTCTTCCCACAACATCACAAATCAGCCCGTCAGATTGACAAAAACCCAAGTTCTCAAGCAACCGCACCAAAGAAACTCCTGCAGGACAAACACGCCGATCTCTTTGCCGAGTACAATGAGGTTTACTCGCTAGCCGCAGCCACGATTTTTGAGCGGATCAAGGACCTGGACATTCTCCCTCCAGCCTGACCCATAAAGAAAGATCCCTCCCTGCTCGACAAGAAGAGATTCTACAGGTATCACTGATCAATCGGGCACAACACAGAAGAGTGCCACGACTTGGTCCGCGCTCTGATCAAAGTTTGTGACGATCGGAACTTGTTGCCATTCTCAAAGAATAATCAAGCCAGACTGGAACGACGAGGTAACAATCAGCCACCCCCACCCCCAGCTGCTGAAGCTGGGGCACCAAGAGAAGTTTTGACCTTCGTAAATACGAGCAGAGCAGAAGAAGAAGTCTCAAATCGAAAAAGAAAGATTTTCATCAGAGAAGCAAGAGATTCCATCCAGAAAACAAGAGTAATAAGGTCAAACATTTTCCAATTTGATGACCAGCATCAGGAAGACAAGTATGTGTCGTCCTTCACATTCCATGAGTTTGATGCAGCGCCGCTCGACCACCCACACTCGGACGCGCTGGTTATCACGGTACCGATCTTAGGAATCCGAACACACAGAGTCTTGGTCCACCCTGGGGCCTATGCTAGCCTGATCTACTTACCGGCTTTCCGAAGAATGCCAGTACCGAGGGAGTACATCAAGCCATGCGATGACCGAATCAAAGGGATCAGCGGAGAATGCGTCCAAGCATTATTCCAAGTTAGCTTGTCGGTAGAATTTGGTCACCACCTTCAAAGTAATCGATGTGCCCAACGACTACAAAGCTCTAATCGGCAGGCCGGCCCTCTACGACCTCAAAGGTGAAATGTCAGTCCACCACTACTCCATCAAATTTCAAGGCATAACAGGAGAGTGCGAGCACCGAGGAGACCAAGTAGCAGCAAGGGAGTGCAGCTGGTCCGTCAGACCAAGGCAGATAAATATGGTCGAGCGGGTGAAAGAGAGTGATGACCTGGTGGAGAGCTGTAGCAATCATGAGCCCAACACAATCCCTGAAGAACAAACACGCACTCTGACAGAAGCGCTAAAAGACACTAACAACGAAAAGAGACAAGTGCTGAGCTCGGAAAAAATAGGTGAACTAACAGAAGAAAGAGAGGAAGAACAGAACACCGTTCAGAATGCTAAGAAACGCGCTGAGCTCGACAGGACCGAACATAACAGGGAAGAGTTGGAGAAAAAACCTTCTAGGCAGCAGTGCCGAACATAACTGACCGAACAGGGAGATGCCGACCTGAGTAGGGATTGAGGTCGGCGCCCTGGAAAAGAGACGATGTGGGAATTAGACACCATCTGCCGAGCTGAGAATGCCGAGCTGAAAGTGGGGGAGGATGAGCTGGATCCTCGCAAGTTGAGTCTGAAGAGAAAGGCTGTTCATGCGGAACCAGTTGAAGAGCTGGACTGGATATCAATTGAAGAACTCGATCCGAGCAAACAACTCCGGATCGACGATGACCTCAAAGAGCCCATCAGGTCGGAGCTAATAAGTTTTCTGAAAGCGAACCAAGACGTCTTTGCCTGGACACACGCTGACATGCAGGGCATCGACCCAGAACAAGCCTGCCACCGACTTAACATTGACAAAATGTCAGGTCGGTTATACAGAAAAGGAGGAAGCTTAGCCCGGACCGTTACGAGGCCTTGGGGTTAGAGGTCGTGAAGCTCTTGGATAACAGTTCATCCGCGAGGTCAGGTACCTGGTCTGGGTATCCAACCCCGTGTCATCAATAAGCAGACCGGTCAATGGAGATTGTGCATTGACTTCTCTGACCTGAACAAGGCATGCCCGAAGGACAGCTACCCACTCCCACACATCGACTATATTGTAGATGCAACCGCTGGACACGAACTGATGAGATTTATGGATGCCTACTCCGGATACAACCAGATCCCAATGTACTCGGGCGACCAGGATCACACATCGTTCTACTTGGTAAGAGGTCTATATTGCTACACCATGATGCTGTTCGACCTTAAGAATGCCCGGGCTACCTATCAGCGCCTCGTGAATAAAATATTTTCTAGTATGATAGGAAAAACTATGGAAGTCTATGTAGACGACATGCTCATCAAATCTTTATACTCAACCAATCACATTGATGATCTCAATAAAATGTTTTTAGTTTTGTGTGTTTACCGAATGATGTTAAATCCAAAAAAATGCTCCTTTGGAGTTCGTTCTGGAAATTTTTTAGGTTACATGGTAAGTCAGAGAGGCATTGAAGCCAACCCGGACAAAATCTGGGCTATAACCAAGCTGCAACCTCCCCAAAGCATAAAGTAAGTGCAGAGCTTAACCGACAAAATGGCCACTCTGAACCATTTTATATCCAGATCAACGAATAATTGCAAACCTTTATTTGAAGCAATCAAGAAGAACCGAGCCTTTAAATGGACTGAAGAATGTCAAACAACCTTTGAAGAGCTGAAGAAGTGCATGGCAAGCATACCGACCTTGCAAAAGCCAATGAAAGAAGAGCCGTTGTACCTCTACTTAGCTGTCTCAACGGCGGCAGTCAGCTCGGCACTCGTCCGATCAGACGAGCACGGACAACACCCGGTATATTACACGAGCCATGCCATGCATGATGCCTAGGTGAGGTACTCAGCCATGGAAAAGCTATAGCATACGCCCTCGTCACCTCCTCCCAAAAATTATGTCTATATCAGGATAATTGTGCTGACAAGCTTCTCTTTAAAACAAATCATGCACCGCCCTGATACCTCGCGGAAGATGATCAAATGGGCCGTCGAGCTCAGAAAATTTGACATAGTTTATGAACCAAGAACGGCCATCAAAGGGCAAGATCTGGCCGACTTCGTAGTCGAGTTCACCCCCGCGGTTGAGTCAGTCCCCGCAAAGGTTGAACAGTGGAGCATGTACGTAGATGGCTCGTCAACAACCGGCCGAGCTGGGGCTGGAATAGTGTTAGTGAGTCCTGAAAAGAATCCTTTCTGCTCAGCTGTACGCTTCCAATTTCCTTTGACTAATAATGAAGCTGAGTATGAAGCACTCCTAGCTGGTCTCGAAACAGCGGCCTCAATGGGGATCAGGAATATGAAAATACAGAGCGACTCCCAATTAGTGGTGAATCAGATTAATGGAGAGTATGAAACCAAGGAGCCCAGAATGGCATTATATCTAGAGCTCACTAAAGCTCGCCTAGCTGAATTTGAAGCCAAGATCATCCACATATCACAAAATGATAATGTCCCAGCAGACTCCTTAGCCAAGCTAGCGTCTAGCTTGGGCTTCGAGGAGCTAGACACAGTGGCGGTCAGCAACCATTCAACAATAGCACTTGATGCCGCCGCCGCCTATTCGGCTAGCCGAGCCGAACAGAATGAGGAAGTTCAGAACAAAAAGGAGAGCTGGATGAAACCATTCTTACTTTACCTGAACGAAGGAGTTCTCCCAGAAGACCGAGCTGAAGCACGATCAATACGAACAAAGTCAGCTCGGTTCACCATTGTGGATGGGCTGTTGTACAAGAGGGGGTACTCCATTCCCGTACTCCGTTGCTTCAATGAACAAGACGTCGAATATGCGCTGAGAGAAGTACATGAGAGCATCTTTGGAAACCACGCTGGAGGACAGTCACTGGATCACAAGCTCATACTACAAGGATATTATTGGCCGACTTTGTAAAAGGACGCGACCGAGAAGGTCAGAAAGTGCGAAAAATGCCAAGTGTTTGCACCCCAGATCAACTCTCCCGCAGAAACCCTCAACTCCATATACTCGCCTTGCCCGTTCGCAAAATGGGGAATCGACCTGATAGGTCCACTAATGAAGGGCAAAGGAGGAGTAAAGTATGCGGTAGTCGCGATGGATTACTTCACCAAGTGGGCAGAAGCCGAACCGCTGACATCCATAACCGACCAGAAGATCATCAATTTTGTCTGGAAATCAAACATATGCAGATTCGGAGTGCCACTCTCAATAGTATCTGACAATGGGAAGCAGTTCGATAGCAAGAGGTTCAAGGCATTTTGCGGGGAGCTGATACATCAGAAACAATTTCTCCACTACCACCCTCAATCGAACGGACAAGTCGAAGCGGTCAACAAGATCCTCAAATACATACTAAAAAAGAAATTGGAAGATCTGAAAGGTAGCTGAACAGAGGAGCTACCCGGTCTCTTATGGTCGTACAGAACAACACAACGCTCATCTACCGATGAAACCCCATTCTCACTAGCCTTTGGATCAGAAGCGGTTATACCAGTTGAGATCGGCACGCAATCCTACCGAGTAGCACACTTCGAGGAAGAGAAAAATGACTTGGCCTGCCGAGCCGCACTCGACCTCCTCAAAGAAAGAAGAATGGATGCCGAACTGAAAAATGCGATCTACAAGAAAAGAAGCGAACACTACTACAACTCAAAAGTGAAGGCTAGAACCTTCGAATTCGGTGACCTGGTCCTCAAATGCATTTTCAGACCGAATCAAGGCTCCCTCAAACCAAAGTGGGAGGGACCATTCAGAGTGTCAGAAGTCCTCCAGCATGGGGCTTACAACTGTTGTGGATCTAGGGTTTGCAAAGGGGGAAGATTTGGGAGTGACACGTCTGAGTGGAAAGGATGAAGTTGTGGCAATCGGGGGAGAGAATAAGGACAGGAGCGGATCGGGTCACTAACCTCAAGGGTTGGATATGCCTGCTAGGTTTTGGGCTAGTTATTAGATGAGCTGAAAATAATTATTAGATGCTGAAAATGAGAGCCCAAATCCAAGGGGTTGTTTAGTCAATTTAATTAAGTTGTCATTTAGCTAAGATATTTTTATTTTGCACATGGGATGTAACAAACTGACTGGCCTATTCCTATTAATACGGGATAAGTCATGAAATCAAGCACCAATGAAGAATTACATTTTCTCTCTCTAAATTCGCATCTGAAACTCTTTTTCCTCTCATCCCTCTATCCTCTTCCCAAATTTACATTTTCCAGTGCAAATTCATCAAAATAATTACAACCTTTGGTACAATAAATCCTCAAAGTACATAGAAATTATCAAGACTATTACAAGTGGTATCCAGAGCCTTGGATCCTTGGAAAGATGGGGTTGAATATGATGTATGATCATTTGACACAAACTCTGGCTACTATGCAACTACAATTACTCAACCTGAATAAAGGAAAGAATCAAGTAGATGAAGAGTCTATCCTAGGGGAGCCCTATCCAGGTTTTGGCAGTGAAGTTACAAATAGCAGGTCCAGTAATCCTAACAAATCCAGGGTAATTACTGAGTCACGGAACATGAATTTTCTAAGTCCAATTCCCATATTGGAGTTTCCCAAGTTTGATGGTACATCACCCAGGTCCTGGATACTCAAATGCAACAGTTATTTTAAGCTTATGCCAAACATACCTGATAAGCAAAAAGTTATTCTAGGTTCTATGCATTTTGAGGGAAAAGCTGCTCAATGGTTCCAAAATGTCAATGCATCACAGACAGATATAACATGGCAGCAGCTGATTGAAGTTATTTCATCCAGTTTAAAGAGATTAAAGAGACTAGTATCATTGCTGAATTCAACAAGCTGAGGCAGACTGGTTCATATGCAGAATATGTGGAGAGGTTTGAAGAACTAAGGGTATGCATGAAGATGTTGAACAATTATAAAGTGGAGTATTTCATAGCAAGTTTCATTAGTGGTCTAAGTGAAGAACTACAGGCTTTTATCAACATGTTTGAGCCAGTCACCCTACAACAAACTATTGAGTTGGGTAGGAAACAAATCTTAACCATAGATGCCATTGCAAGAAAATTCAAGGCAAACCCCAGGACCAACCCCCCAATGTTCTAGAACAAGAAACCAGAAAATTCCTATCAACAAATTCACAAACCCATCCCAGGCAATAATTCAAAGCCACAACCAAAATGCTCACATCAGTAGAAATGGCTACAAGGAGGGAAAAGGGTCTGTGTTATAACTGTGATGAAAAATTCACATATGGGCACAGGTGTAAACAGAGGATTAATTACATGGTAATGACAGAAGAAGAAGAGTTTGAATGTTCACAGGTTTTTGACTCTGAGTCACCTGGGGATTTGATACCCCCTGACACTATAGAAGAGATACAAATGACATGAAATGCATTATCAGGAGAAGATAACATTACCACTATGAGGGTGTGGGGACAGAATAAAGGGAACAAACTGCAGATTCTAATAGACTCAGGCAGTACCTTGAGTTTCATCCAAGAGTCTACCGCCAACAAATTAGGGTGTCAAGTGGTGGAGGCTAAACCTATACTGGTGAGAGTGGCTAATGGTCAGAGGCTTGTCAGCACCAAGGTAGCAAAGGGATTCAATTGGACAATGCAAGGACACACCTTCTCCTATTCCCTGAGACTACTAAAGAATGAGGGCTGTGACCTCATCCTTGGAGGGGATTGGCCTAAGTCATGCACTCCAATAGAACTCGACTATGAACACATGACATATACTATGACATTAAAAGGGGAAACGGTAAAAATACAAGCACTGACATCCATTGCAGATTGCCAGTTTATATCTGCACCATCCTTGTTCCAAATGATGCATCAAGAGAACCTTAATTCCATTGAAGAAATTTTCCTCCTAACTATACAAGGGGAGAAACAGGTGGAGGACTTTCAGCTGACACAAATGACAGAACTGTTAGAGGAATACAGTGACACTTTTGAAGAACCAAAGGGATTACCCCCAGTGAGGGGAACAGAACATCAAATCATTTTGAAACCTGGGAGCACTCCCAAACACCAATCCCCTTACAGGCATCACATGATCAAAAGGATAAGATAGAAAAGATAGTCAAGGAATTACTGCTTAGGGGGGTTATTCAACCAAGCCAAAGTCCTTTTGCTTCACCTGTGTTGTTAGTAAAGAAGAAAGATGCATCATGGAGGTTTTGTGTGGATTACATGTACCTGAATGATCTAACTATTAAACATGAGTTCCCTATACCAGTCATTGATGAGCTACTAGATGAGTTACATGGGGCCAAATATTTTCTAAGATAGATTTGAGGTCAGGTTATTTCCAGATATTGATGAAACCTGAACACAGATATCTGACTGCATTCAACACACATCATGGCCAGTTTGAATTCCTAGTCATGCCTTTGTGACTATGCAATGCACTAGCCACATTTAAATGCTTGATGAATCAAGTGTTTAATGACAATCTAAGGAGGAGTACACTGGTGTTTTTTGATGACATACTAGTCTACAACAAAGAATGGGGAGAACACCTTCAGCATTTGAAGGGAGTCCTGGAAAAACTCGGGGAAAATCAACTATTTGCTAAAAGAAGCAAATGTCAGTTTGGACAGAAACAGATAGAGTATCTGGGCCACATTATCAACCAAGAGGGAGTCACCACTGATCCCTAGAAGAGAGAATGCATGGTCAACTGGCCTACTCCTAGGATAATCAAGCAGTTGAGGGGATTCCAAGGCTTAACTGGCTACTATAGGAAATTTGTAAAGGGGTATGGTTTGTTGAGCAAACCACTTTCCATCTTGCCCAAGAAGGATAAGTTTGTGTGGGGAAAGGAAGATGAAGCAGCCCTTCAAGATCTGAAGAGGGCTATGACCACCACACCTATTCTAGCACTGCCAGATTTTTCCCAACCCTTTATTTTAGAGACTGATGCTAGTGGATATGGTATTGGTGTTGTTCTTATACAACAAGGGAGGCCAATAGCCTACATTAGCAAGATCTTATGTCCAAGAAACCAAGCTCTATCTATATATGAGAAAGAGTTCCTAGCTGTTCTGATGGCTATACAAAGATTGAGGCACTATCTACAAGGACACAAATTCATCATTAGAATAGACCAACAAGCACTCAAGTACCTGCTAGACCAGAAAGTTATGAATCCCACCCAAGAGAAATGGATCACTAAGTTACTGGGTTTGAACTATGAAATCCAATATAGGAAGGGGAAGAAGAATAGCGCAGCTGATGCTCTATTGAGGGTGAAGGAACTAGGAGAGGATAACTTTGCAGTAACCACAGTAACCCCTTTATGGATACAGAAGGTGGCCCAAAGTTATAAGGAAGACCCTTATTTCAGCAAAATACTAGCAGCTAAGGCTGTGGACTCCTCATCATACCCAGAGTTTGAAACCAGGGAAGGACTTATCAGGTACAAAGGGAGGCTAGTAATAGGGAAGGATGTTGAATTAAGAGGGATGATCCTAGATGTTATGCATGGCTCAGCCTATGGGGGGCATTGAGGAATAGGGGGAACTTACATGAGGACAAAAGGGGTTTTTTATTGGCCTAAGATGAACTCTGATATTACCCAGATGATCCAGAGATGTGAGGTATGTTCCATGAATAAACCTAATCATGAACCCTACCCAGGGCTACTACAACCACTACCCATCCCAGAACAAGCATGGACACACATAAGTATGGATTTCATAAGGGTTACCTAAGGTGAGTGGCAAGAGTGTGATCTTAGTCACAGTGGACAGGTTTACCAAATATGGGCACTTCCTACCCTTATCTCACCCATATTCAGCACAGTCTGTAGCTCAATTATTCATGGATCAGATATACAAACTACATGGCTTACCCCTAAGCATGGTGACTGATAGAGATAAGGTGTTTACTAGTGTATTTTGGGGTGAGATTTTCAAATTAATGGGGGTAAAACTCAACTTATCATCATCCTATCACCCCCGAATGGATGGGCAAGCTGAAAGGATGAATCAATGCTTAGAAAACTGCCTAAGGTGCATGGTACATGATAATCCAAGGTCTTGGTAAAAGTGGCTCACCCTTGTAGAATATTGGTACAACACCAACTACCACACTGGGTTGAAATCTACACCCTTCCAGGCCCTGTATGGATACCCTCCTCCCCTACTTTCTACCCAATTCTATGTGAAGAGTGCAGATACGGAGGCAAAGGAGTTTGTGAGAAACAGACATGAAATTATCAAACAATTAAGGGAGAACCTATTGCATGCACAAAATAGGATGAAGGTTTATGTAGACACATCAAGAACTGAAAAGACTTATGAGGTAGGAGAAGAAGTTTACCTGAAATTGCAGCCTTATCGCCAAAATTTTGTGCAGCTGAGGAAGAACTTGAAGTTATCACCTAGCTACTTTGGACCTTACCAGATCTTGGAGAAAATCGGGGAGGTGGCCTACAGACTCGACCTACCGCCAGATTCGCGAGTCACCCCGTGTTTCATGTTTCGTTGTTGAAGAGAAGGGTAAAGCCAGATTTGGTACCTTCTTCTGACCTACCAGACTCCACCGCTGAGGGGAAATGTAGGCTGGAATCAGTGAGTATTTCGGGAAGGCGAATTGAAAAAAGGGGAAAGATGGGAGTGGAAAAGGTCTTAGTCGAGTGGGAAAAAAATTCACAGATCAAGCCTACGTGGGAGGATGAGAAGTTTATCAAGAAGATGTTTTCTAGAACAAATCCTTGCGGATAAGGATTTCTTTTATCGGGGGGTGATGTTGTGGATCTAGGGTTTGAAAAGGGGAAAAATTTGGGAGTGACACGTCTGAGTGGAAAGGATGAAGTTGTGGCAATCGGGGGAGAGTATAAGGACAAGAGCGGATCGGGTCACTAACTTCAAGGGTTGGATATGCCTGCTGGGTTTTGGGCTAGTTATTAGATGGACCGAAAATAATTATTAGATGCTGAAAATGAGAGCCCAAATCCAAGGGGTTGTTTAGTCAATTTAATTAAGTTGTCATTTATCTAAGATATTTTTATTTTACACATGGGATGTAACAAACTGACTGGTCTATTCCTATTAATACGAGATAAGTCATGAAATCAAGCACCAATGAAGAATTACATTTTCTCTCTCTAAATTCTCATCTGAAACTCTTTTTCCTCTCATCCCTCTATCCTCTTCCCAAATTTACATTTTCCAGTGCAAATTCATCAAAATAATTACAACCTTTGGTACAATAAATCCTTAAAGTACACAGAAATTATCAAGACTATTACAACTACCTAGAGTACTTAGACGGAACAAGATTCGCACACCCTTGGAACGTTGTATACCTTAAGAAATATAATCAATAAAATTTTCATTTCTCGCTGTTCTTTGAGAACACAGATCGACAAAATCAAGGGGCTTCCAAGCCCCAAAACTAAACAAGAGTGATAGATCTACCTCACTAGGTCGATCTCACTCATGAAAACCCCATCATAACACTATGGTGGCTAAGAGCAAAATAAAAATCCGAGCTCAACGTGCAGAGCTCAAAAAGAGTTGAACTCAAATTAGCTCGACACGTAAAAAAGAGCATGTTTTTAAAAACTCGAGCTCAATGTGCCGAGCTCAAAAGAGCCAAACTCAAATTTAGCTCGACACGTAAAAAAGAGCAAGTTTTCAAAAAATCCCAGCACAACGTCCCGAGCTCAAAAGAGTCAAACTTATATTTAGCTCGACATGTAAAAAAGATCAAGTTTTTTAAAATCCGAGCTCAACGTGCCGAGCTCAAAAGAGTCAAAACTCAAAATTGACTCGACACGTAAAAAAGAACAAGATCTCAAAATTCCGAGCTCAACGAGCCGAGCTCAAAAGAGTCAAACCCAAAATTAACTCGACACGTTAAAAAGAGCAAGATTTCAGAGTCCTGGGCTCAGAGTGCCGATCTAAAAACATGAAGTTAAATTAAGCCGGCACATCAAAAAGAGCAAGTCAAACAAAAATCTCCGAGCTCAAAATTGTCGAGCTCAAAATTGCCGATCTCAATATTGCCAAACTCAACATTCCGAGTTTGAGCTTGGAGTAAAAAAAAAAAAGGCAATATGCATGCATATTTAGATCATCAAAACCACAAAATAAATGCAAAAGAAAATAAGCTAAGTACAGAACGATTAGAAAGGAAAAGTCGGCCAGAACAAGCCGATTCAAATTTAGGTTTGAAATTGTTCAGAAACATCAGACCTGGCCGCCCAAAAGTGACGTGCCATCAAAATACAAAAATCATCAAACAGAAAGGATGCAAATCAGTTCATCACCATCCTCACCACCGCCTCTCAGCCCATACTCCACCATTTTTTCTGCAATATGCTTCTCAAAATTAGGGATAGAAGCCCCATTCTTCAGCATTTGGAGGGTCTCCTGCATGGTGGATAGGTATGAGGTGCTCATCATAGGCCGAAGAGTCTCAGTTCGGTACTCCTCAGCGCCAACAGATTTTCCCCTTGCGAATGCGGTCTCCTCACCTTGAGCACGGGCAGTCAGCAGCTCGGCATGCCTCTGGACTAGGTCGGGGTGCTAGGACTTCAAGTCATCCAGGTCGGACACAGTCCGCTGGGTCGCTCTTAGAGCCGCCTCTGCGGACTGCTCTGCTTTCTTAGCCCTTGTCATCCAGGAGTCGCGGTCGAGGATGAGGTTCGTGCACTGATTGTGCATCTCCTGAAAAGCAGCAAAGTCCCGCTGGAGCAGGGCATAGCTGCATCGAGGCAAAGGCCCGACAAAGGTTCGCCTCTGAGAACCCAAGTTGACTGTCCCCATCGAAGCTGGAGACCCAGCCATCCAGGCCCGACCCCCAGTTGCGAGCAATGCTATCCGAGAACTCAGAAAAGGGATGCCCTCCAATAGACCTATCGGCCGCATTGGGAGCATAACATCCTGATTAGTCATACTCGGGATGGGCACGCTGAGGACGGGGACCGCTGAACACGATCTCGTCATGCTCAACAGTGATAGGCTCCTCAAGAGAGCTCCCTTCACCGACCTGAGGAGCCAAGAAGGACTCCGGAGGAGTAGGGGCATTCTTATTCTTCCTCTTGCCCCCACCGGTAGCTGGCTTCTTGGCAGTTTTCTTGCTCTCCTCAAGGAACTTGGCAGCCCGGTCAAGCGCGGTGAGAGACATGGTCCGGTCAAGGAATGGATAATAAACTGCAAACAAAAATCACTCGAGTAAGAGAAATACGGGCTGAAACTCCAAAATGAACTGAGGAGCTCAACCCTACGACACAAAGTATTAATCAACACAACGGTCTATAGGCCCGCCGGGCTGGATGGACTGAACTTCCGAGCAGAAGCTGGATGGACGAAGCTGCCGAGCAGGACGTACCGAACTGCCAAGTTCGACCGAATCTCAAAAATGGGCACCGGCCAACATCAGGTTAAAGTAACCGAAATGGCTGAGCAGAATATACTGAATAGAGAAAAAACCGACCCGGGGAGTCCCGTGATTAAAATACTAATCATGAAAGGACCGAGACACGCACAAAAGATACATATATATAAACATACGCGAATGAAATCAGCCTTACCAGGAATAGTCGGTCCGAGTTGAGCGCGAAGGGGGGAATCTCTGAGTCCGGCTCTCCGAAGCTTGGCCTTCGTAAGAACAACCTTGTAATTCCTTGATTCCAGATCGAAACCCAAAATGTCGAACAGACGAGCGAGAAATTTCTTACTAAGACTCTTTGGCTTGCGATAAACTGAAAATAGAAGAAAACAATGAGGATTAGACCGAAACGAAGGAAATGGTGTCAATGTCATACTAACCGAATTTCTTAAGAGATTTGGAAGGAGGATAAATCGAGCCATCGGGGTTCCTTATTTGCCTGATAGGACCGGATATATTCCAGACCTGGATTGGGGTAGCTCTGACCCAAAATTACAACTTTCGAGAAGGCTAGACTGATTCCGTCTCCAAAAAAGATCTAGTTAGTCCTCCTGGCAAAACAAGATGTGAGGAAGGATGGCTACCCCTTGAGGTCCCTGACCTGGTCATCTGCAAGAACGCCAGAAGTCCRGAGATTATATCCAGTTGAAGCCCTGGAGGTGGKATTAACCTGACCTGGGTAAAAAGCCCTGGTTGAATSCCTTGWAAGATAGAACTCTTCCCTAGTATTAGCAAGAGTTKACTTGTTAAACAGCAKGGGCTAGAGGAAAGAGAAGACGGAGAATYGTGGACTAGGTCGGATTGAGGAAGAGGAATAAAGAAGATCTGGARAGAGAGAACTGTTTCTCAGATTCCCAACAAAGAGACAGGTGGGACCACTTGTCAGAATTTGCTGGATAACGGCCCTTAATTCACGCCATGTGTTCCTTGGATCCCGGCTGGGGTCCCCGTTAAGGAAAGCTATAAATATATCAGCCTGAAGGCTGAGAGAGGTATGTCATTCTTCTGAGGCTTTCTTATTTTCTTCTTGGAAAACACCTCAAATGCTTACTGACTTAAGCATCGGAGAGGTTTCCACCGGAAAATCACCGGTGGTCCTTTCTAACTCTTGTTTGTGGTGCATATCAGGAAGGTATTCAAGGCTTCTGGCAGTCTTAACATTGGTCATTTTTTGAGGTGAAACAATTGGCGCCGTCTGTGGGAAGGCGATCAAGTTAAGACGTGAGATTTTTTGTTTATGGCTTCAGACGGTTTACGACGGAACTTGGTGGGTGAGCTTGGTGGAACCCCTAGTTCCGCCGCACCATGGGGGATGCCAAGATCGATAGATACGGCGGTGACGAGGTCAGGAGAGACAGCGCCGTCAACAGGGGCTGCGCCGGGCGCTACGCCGCCCCCTCTCAGTAAATCCGGGCCAGCCACGGGTGGTTCATTCAATGAATCCTTCCTCCTGCAGCTCTCGGAGTTGATCGGCAAAGCCGTGGAGACGGCAGTAGAGAAGAAGTTTGCGGAGATGAGAACGCCTCCATCCAACACACCACCAGCGCAGGCTGTTCCGGTGGCGGGAACGGAGCCATTCTGGGGGCAGCAGGCGGATAAGGCTCCCTTGCGTGATGGGGAAGAGCACTTCTCCACCTCTGACAGCGAAACTTCAGGCCAAACTAATCCAGGTCTGGCTGAGCAGATGCAGAGTCTGCAAAAGGAAGTAAGAGAGTTTAAGAGAAAAATGGTGATGGGTGGGATGACCACAACAAGAAGGGGCACACCATTTACCGAGGAAGTCATGCGAGATGATGTGCCAGATTCATATCGCTCCCTTGGCTTTGAGTACAATGGAACCACGGACCCGTGGGATCACCTCAGTCGCTTTGAGATTGCAGCAGCCCTGCATAAATTTTCGGACGCTGTCATGTGTCGGGTCTTTCCGATGACTTTCACTAAATCAGCGCAGCTCTGGTTTAGTCAACTGCCGCCGAGGTCTATCAACAATTTCGATGAGTTCAGCTCAGCCTTTCTACACCAGTTCACAAGCTGCAGGAAATACCAGAAAAGGCCACTGGAACTTTTCAGTCTCAAGCAAAAGGAGAGCGAGAGCCTCCGTGCTTATATCAACAGGTTTACAACTGCCAAATTAGAAGTGTCTTCTACGTCTGAAGAGCTGTTGCTAAATGCTCTGGCGCAAGGTTTGAGACGAGGGGATTTCTTTCAGTCACTGGTGGTGAAGCCAGCTCTGAAATTTGGGGAGCTCTTGGAAAGAGCGGAAAAGTATATCCATCTGGAAGAAGCTCTGAAGCTCAAAGACGAAGGGGAGAAGAGGAGAGAGAAGTACGACAGGGATGACAGGGTAGCGGCAAAAAAGTCCAGACCAGAGCTGTCAATGGGTAGATCTCGATTTATAAATATACTCCTCTGGTAACACCTCCGGGCGAAATTCTGCAAGCAATAGAGTGTCACCTAGAGCTCAAGTGGCCCAAAACTTACTCGCAGAAGCCAAGAAAAGAAAGGTCGGATCGCTTTTGCCGTTTCCATAATGAATACGGACATAACACAGACGAATGCACGCATTTGAAGGATGAACTGGAAAGAATGGTCCAGGCGGGGCATTTGAAAGAGTATATTCGGATAAGGAGAGAGGAAGCTAGATTTGGTAAAAAGAATTACGATCGGACCCTGACAAATAGGAGCAGCCAAGATAGGACGCGTACTAAGGTAAAAATATCTGATCAGACCCAGGTCGTTCATGGAGAAATCCAGATGATTATCGGAGGAGAATTTGAGGAGCACTCCAAGCGGACACAACACAATTATGCTAGAGCTGCAAAAGACCTAGTTCGAAAATCGCGAGACGTGGGACAAATGACTTCTACCCCCAACATTTGCTTTGGGTCGGAAGATGGCGATGGTATTTTAGCCCCTCATATGGATGCTCTGGTTATAACTGCAACTATTGCTAATTACAATGTCCATAGAATTTTCGTAGACACGGGGAGTTCGGCCGACATTTTGTTCTATGACTGCTTTAGGCAGTTGAAGTTGGATATTGAGCTGGAAGAGGTCACCACCTCCCTAGTAGGGTTCGCGGGAGGAGCCCCAAAACCCTTAGGAGCGGTGAGACTCCTCGTGACGTTGGGAGAAGAGCCATACAGGGTGACAAAAACAGTGCGTTTCTTGGTAGTGGATGCACCTTCTTCTTATAACGTCATGCTGGGACGACCATCATTG
Source organism: Phtheirospermum japonicum (assembly GCA_014905375.1). Taxonomy (NCBI): domain Eukaryota; kingdom Viridiplantae; phylum Streptophyta; class Magnoliopsida; order Lamiales; family Orobanchaceae; genus Phtheirospermum; species Phtheirospermum japonicum. The sequence continues at coordinate 732,744 of BMAC01000075.1, forward strand.
AGCCAATTTCAGGCCGTTATATCCGTCTTCCATATGAAGATGAAATTTCCAACGGAAGATGGAGCAGGAGAGGTCAGGGGTGATCAGTATGCTTCACGACGGACTTACATAGAGTGTGTTATGAGGAAGGAGGAGGAAGAGAGGCAGGGCAAAAGAGCCAGGATAGAACTGCCAGGGACAGACTTGGCTAATAGAGAGGAAGGTCTGATGATGGTTGAAGTAGTCCTGGGAGATGGGAGTCGGGTCCTTCGAGTAGGGACAACCCTCAGTCCGGAAATTTTGACAGAGCTAGTCGCGTTATTAAGGAGTAACGCGGATGTGTTTGCCTAGTCTCCAGAAGATCTGGTAGGAATCAACCCAGAAGTAGCAGAGCATCACCTCAACATCAGATTAGATGCCAAGCCAGTAAAGCAAAAGAAACGTAATTTTGGCCCTGAGAAGGAAGCTGTCATAGAAATTGAGGTGGAGAAACTGTTGAAAGCTAAACACAATCAAGAAATACAATTTCCTGAATGGCTTTCTAACACTGTCTTGGTTCCCAAGACACAGGAGGACTGGCGCATGTGTATCGACTTTAGAGATCTCAATCATGCTTGCCCAAAAGATCACTATCCCTTACCTAGGATCGACCAACTTGTCGATTCCACCACTGGATGCGAACTCTTGAGTATGATGGATGCATCTCAAGGGTATCATCAGATCAGGCTGGCCAAGGATGATTGGAAGCGGGTCAGTTTCATTACCCCGAAGGGGACATATTGTTATGTTGTGATGCCTTTTGGCTTGAAAAATGCAGGGGCCACCTATCAACGTCTGGTTGATAAGATGTTTAAAAATCAGTTAGGGCGGAACATGGAAGTTTACGTTGATGATATGTTGGTCAAAAGTGTGAAGGCAACATCACATGTGGAAGACCTGCGGGAAACCTTTGATACTCTACGACGATATAGGATGAAGCTTAATCCTAAGAAGTGCGCTTTCGGTGTCAGAGCTGGCAAATTTTTAGGCTACATGGTCACGAAAAAGGGTATCGAGGCAAATCCCAAGAAGGTCAGAGCAATTATGGACATGCGAGCGCCTAGGAATGTGAAGGAGATGCAATGTCTAGCGGGGCGTATCAATGCGTTAAGTAGATTCTTGTCCAGGTCTGCAGAGAGGAGCTTACCATTCTTTCAAGCTCTAAGGAAAAAAGCAAAATTTCAGTGGAGTGATGAGTGTGAGGAGGCATTTGTCGCATTAAAGGAGCATTTGGCTAGTATGACCTTGCTAACAAAGCCT
>BMAC01000075.1:737617-760344 GCA_014905375.1 Phtheirospermum japonicum
TGATTGTCAGTTTAAGCCAGGATTGGCTAAAGACGGACGTCCTAAGATTTTCCTGACCTGATTGTCAGCTTAAGCCAGGATTGGCTAAGGATGGACGTCCTAAAATTTTTCTCGATGAACAGTTTAAAGCCTTCATTTTACCCAGCTTCAGTATGGGACCGGACCAATGAGCTGGATCTCCTGATCTAGGTGATTAGAGACATTAATCGACCTACGTATACAGGCCTGACCTGTCGTCTAGTAAAAGTGTACGAATGTGCTAAGATGGGACTAAGCTATAGAATCTTCAGGGGTAAAGCCCCTAGCAGTTAACTTTATCATATGTGCGGGATTAAGGAAATAGAGGAGGAATTCAAGAAACTCATATATTATTGCAAGAAATACCGGTTGCCCATACCCATTCAGAAATAGGTTGGTAACTTTGATTACGCGAGATTACAAAAGAAAACATCGAAAAATAAAGCTAAAAAATTTAGCTACGAGAAGATCTCTGATCTGAAGCGAGATCTCGCCGAACTCGCCAGAGCTCACGCTCCATTTCGTGCAGGCGGCGGCGATATTTGTCAGAGCGATCAGCGAGCATTGGAACCTCACCGGCGACAGTGGTCAAGCGGCCTACCGACTCGACCAGGTCCGCCTTCTCCTCTTCGAGCTGACGGTTCACTTGTCGAAGTTCATCCCACTCTCTTTTGTAGAAACGTTTCTTCTGACGTTTTCTTTCCAATAATCGATAGAGATAGCTGACTTTCTCCTTGAGCGCGACCAATTGGTCGGAAAGCCTGAATTTCTCCACAACTAGAGAAATGTTTTTTCTCTTCACCGCACTGAGTTCTTCGATCAGAGGAGATGAAGACATGTTGCAAAAGGATATTGGAATGAGAACAAAGCATGTATGCGGATATATATTGAAAATCAAAGGCGCATAAGGGGAATCAAAAAGTACTAGGGTTTCCGGATATTAAGGAAACCCTAGAAAGCTCAAGAATTGCAACACGACAAACGCATTAATTGTCACTAAGCAAGAAATAGTCAAGTACAAATTAAGACACCCAAGAAAAACAAATAACAAACAGACCAGCCACACAGGCTATAAACATGCAGGTCTGCTCGATAATACTAAAACTAATACAGACAAGGCAGACAGGTCTTCACGACTGCTCCGGGGTTTGGGATCCCTCAGCGAAGCTCTTCTCAAATAGGGTGGAGTCCTGCAAATCTCCCAGGTCGGCGAAGGTTGGAGAGTTAGTGGCAACCATCGCCAAAGATTGTTCGGGGGGAGGAGAAGAGGTCGAGCTGGAAGAGCAAAAAGCCTGGCGAATATGATCGGCAAAAGATAGGTCATCTAGCATGTGCAGCTGGTCACCCTCAGCAACGTGCGAGAAGGAAGTAGGCTCGGATGCGCCCTGGACAAGTGCCTCTCGGTCGAAGGGTAGAGAAGGATTCTCTGATATCCACTTGGCATGAGCATCCACGCCAAGGAGATAATAAGCCTCAGCCTCAGGCACCAAAAGTCGGTACAGATCCACCGATTCTAGAAAGGCCTGGCGCGTGGTCGCTCGGGTTAATTGGATCAAGCGAAGACCTTCGTCTGAGTTTAAAAATCCGAGTCTTCCCTTCGCTTCACCCTCTGTGAGACCCCTCGCCTCCCCGTCGGCTTCCCCCTCAGCTCTGGCAGCTTGCACTTTCTCTCTGATCTCCTTTGCCTCATGCTCTAAGAGGACTATCTGGGCATGCTTTCTTGCGTCGGACTCCCGCCAAGCTAACAATTCTGCCTTGCTCCCTACCAGTTCTGCCTTGAGCAGCTCCAGATCAGCATAAAGGCCATGATTCTTGGCCAGAAATTCTTGCTTCTGTTTCTTCAGATCCTCAATCTCCCTCTTTAGGTCCGCCTGAAGTAAGGAGCCCCGAGCCCGAGCTAGGAGAGTGGCCCTGAGCACCACTGCCTATAAAAAGAAAATTAACAAAGGAATGAGCGAAAGTTCCAACAAAGACCTGGAAACATAACCCGCATTAGATGCCTTACCTGTGCCTCTGCTTGACAATATGAATCCAATAGAGCGGGATCAGACAGTTTCTCCGTCTCACGGCGGTCAGCTGTTGGAGCAAGCCCCATCATGTATTGCCTGGCCACCTCGCCAGTACAATTCATCACTGACCTGTTGAAGAAGGTCTGGTTGGGGTAAGGAGGAACCTGTGTAGTCCCCCCAGGGATGTCTCCGGCCCTTTCCTCCCTCCTCCTCTTCSTAGGTTGGAGTTGTCCCTCCTCGGGGTCGGATAAGGGTGGAGCCTCCTGAGTRGGGGCTGCTGATTTGGGCAGGGCTCTCTCTCCTTGCCCCGTACTCCTMTTTGTCACYTCTGYTGGGGCAATTCTAAGGGGAGTTACTGAGGCCTGCTYTGGAGKGTTRCGATCTCGAGGACGGCTGGGAGGAGCCGCCACCAAGGTCACTTCTTCCTGAGTAGGGGAAGCCCTGGCAGGCTCGCCCAAGGGGCTTTTCTGCTTTTTCACTGCTGCCTTCTTCGCTTCTAACAGTGCTTGCATCATGGTTACTGGAGAGAAGAGAAAAGAGAATGAGATAAAAAAAAGAGAGAGAGAGAAGAAAGAAGAGAAAAGGGGTAACATCAGAAGGATGATATGAACTATAATTGAACATGTACCAATGTGGGAAGGCAGAGGTCCATTTTCTCGCTGGGAGTTGAAAAAGTTTAGGATCGTGGGTTTGAGATGCTTTGATAGATCAAAAGGGGTCTGGTTCAGGACAGCTATTTTCTCACTCAGATGGGGTGATCTGTCACTCCGGGATATACGGACCTGGGGATGAAGGTAAGTAATGGGCTCAGTGGGAAAGCCCCAGTCCTCTGAGCTCTGGACGAAGAAGAACTTCTTCCTCCAGCTCTTATGGGAAGATGGAAGACCAGTTAAAAAGCGAACATCCGCTCGTCCGGAGAGATAGAAAAAACCTGAAGAGCTTTTCACCTGGAATAGGGAAAAGAAAAGCTGAGCCGTAGGTACAAGGCCATCATACTGGGCTGCAAGGTGAAATTCGGCCATGACGCGGAAAGCGCTTGGTAAAAATTGTTGGACCGGAATTTGATACAGTCGGGATACGGCTAATATGAAAGGGTGAACCGGTAGGATCAGCCCTGCGTGGAATTGGTCCACGTAGAAGGTTAGGTGGCCGGCGGGGGGCGCTGAGGCCCTCTCGTCAGGCGCTGGACTGGTGAAAGAAAACCGGTCGGAGATAGTAAAAGTGGCACGGATATCCCTAAGTGTATTAGTGCTAACTATGGAGGATATATTTTCAAGAAAATGGGGCACTTGAGCCATTATAGGCCTCTCCACCGGGACCATCGGCAGTGACTCGGATGAAGATAAGTTTATAGAGGAGGTGGAATTCGCTGGGGAACTAGAGGGAGTTCCCTCGGAGGAATTGGTAGAGGAAGTTGACATAATTGAAAAATTAAGGAGAGGTGAAAGAAGTACCTGCTTGAAGATACCTACGAGGAGTTGAGTAGAGTAGAATCGTGGAAATCATCGTGAACGGCGAAGAAACTAAGAGGGGAAATTTGGGAGAATATGAAAAAAGACTTGAAAAGAAATAATGAAGGGGGTTCGAGAATTTGGGAGATGAAATTTGAAAAATAAAGTAGAAAAAAGAAGTTTGGAGGGACAAAAGGAAATTGATAATTTTTGAAAACGAAAATCAAGGAAAAGCGAGATTTGGTGAGATCCTCGCATTTAATGCGGACAGAGGAACAGTGCCCTAGGCGGTGAGCTGGAGCGCTAACCGTCTTGAAATAGGACGCGTGTCGCTGACTAATCATATACAGTACTTGGAAAGACGTGTGGTTATGGTAACCGCTTGGGGATATGAACCGACACCACTAATACCAATAATTAGGGCTGTTTGGAAAGCGGGTATCTCGGGATTCCCCAGTACGAGAAGTCATAAAAAACAAAAGGGCCACATTTATTTCAAAGGAGCCCAGGGAGATTACCGATCTACCCCAACTGTTTGGGGGAAGGAGTTGATAGGACCGGATATATTCCAGACCTGGATTGGGGTAGCTCTCACCCAAAATTACAACATTCGAGAAGGCTAGACTAATTCCGTCTCCACAAAAGATCTAGTTAGTCCTCCTGGCAAAACAAGATGTGAGGAAGGATGGCTACCCCTTGAGGTCCCTGACCTGGTCATCTGCAAGAACGCCAGAAGTCCGGAGATTATATCCAGTTGAAGCCCTGGAGGTGGGATTAACCTGACCTGGGTAAAAAGCCCTGGTTGAATCCCTTGAAAGATAGAACTCTTCCCTAGTATTAGCAAGAGTTGACTTGTTAAACAGCAGGGGCTAGAGGAAAGAGAAGACGGAGAATCGTGGACTAGGTCGGATTGAGGAAGAGGAATAAAGAAGATCTGGAAAGAGAGAACTGTTTCTCAGATTCCCAACAAAGAGACAGGTGGGACCACTTGTCAGAATTTGTTGGATAACGGCCCTTAATTCACGCCATGTGTTCCTTGGATCCCGGCTGGGGTCCCCGTTAAGGAAAGCTATAAATATATCAGCCTGAAGGCTGAGAGAGGTATGTCATTCTTCTGAGGCTTTCTTATTTTCTTCTTGGAAAACACCTCAAACGCTTACTGACTTAAGCATCGGAGAGGTTTCCACCGGAAAATCACCGGTGGTCCTTTCTAACTTTTGTTTGTGGTGCAGATCAGGAAGGTATTCAAGGCTTCAGGCAGTCTTAACATTGCTCATTTCTTGGGGTGAAACATTGCCAATGACCCCCCCCCCCCCCCCCCCCCCCACATAAAACAAGTTCGGTTTCCACTCATGAAGGGTGTCGGGGTACCCGGTTACAAGATGCTTGAAAACGCCCTTCCGGACCGAATTGTAATAGAACCCGGAATCGCTCCCACCCACAGCCTTGTAAAGATACAACCACCGCAGCTCCTCCAGGGTTGGAGCCGGCCAATATCTGAGATTAAAGAGCACGAATAAGCCCAGGATCCGAGCTAGGACTAGTGGGTGGAGCTGAAAGATTGGTATCCCTATGTCGTTTAGAACGTCCGTCAAAAGTCGAGGGAGCGGGAACGAAACCCCGAAAAATAGACTATCCATGAACATTGTGGTGCAAGAAGCCGGCGGACAATGAATCTGCTCGGCGTGGTAAGGTAAGAACAGGTGGACGCCCCCGGGGATGCCGCACTCTTTCCGATAAAAAGCCAAGTTGTCGTCCACCAAAATACTTTGCTCGACAGCAATGCCGAGCAGGGTGTCATCCCAATCACACGGAGAAGGCCTCTTCCAGTGACCGGCCGGGGTATGTTCCCCAGGGAGATCCGACCAGGAAGCTAAAGTTACTCGTGGGCTCGATTTGTGGGTTTTAGACTTAGGTTTTTTCACCCTAAGGGCTCGAGATACTTCACTTCCCTCTGGGTCCCGACGGTCGGGATCCCCCGAGGGGTCGAGCTGCGGGGAGCCAACCCCAAAATCATGCTCTACTGCCCCGGTCAGATCCGGGCTTAGACTTCGCACCCATCCCGACCCTTGTGGGGCCTCGTCCTCGGGATAGTCGACCAGACCAAAGTGGGAGCCTTCGCTGATCCCGCCTCGAGACCCGAGTTCGCATCTAGCCACGAACCGGCCTCCGGGTCCGAAAGTTTGTGCTTGGTCGAACCGAGGGTAATCGTCAAATTGGTCGTTCCCTGAAAATCCCTCGAAGGAGAAAGGATGCCCATGGCCAAAGATGTCCCCGGCACTGAAACTCCCGTATTGGTCGAACCCTGACCCGGCGTACGGACCCGACCCGGTGTACGTACCCCCGAGAACTATCCGGGGAATAACTCAGACTACTAGACATGGGAAAGGTTTAAAGAAAAGAGAGAGTGAAGAAGAAAAATTACCTTTGGGAACGAAGGATATCCGAGAAGAACTGGACAAGGGCAGAGCGAAACGGACCAAACAAGATGTCTCAAAACTAGAACACAAGCAAGTTCTCTCCAAAAAGTATTTTGGGAAGGCAAGAAGAAGTTGGAAATGAAGGAAGTGGCAGGATGAGAATGGAGGAAGAAAGAAGGAAAATGCTGGTATAATGAGGGGAAATAGGATATGTGACACAATAGCCAAAAACATAAAAAGACAAGACCTTCAAAACCTTACAAAGGTACCTGAAAAATCTTCCGTCACGGGTCAAGAGATAGTCAAATTATAGGCAAGGCCGAGTTGAAGAGACAAGGCATCCCATGCATAGGTCGGCTCGGCTCCCATAGACGACCAGGTTTCAATGAGCCCGAACTCGACCACACGTGTCCGACTCCACGCTCAGGGGCTTGTTGATGGTCGATATCATCCCAAGGGGGATCCGAGCCGAACAAATTAAAGCTGACTGGGTAAAGTGGCTAAACACCGAAAGCGCCAAACAGAGTGGTGCCGAGCTGGCGTCAAATGACCTACGTCCCTTGTCGAGCACCGGAACCGAAGCAGATGGGTGCCCACACCGAGGATGCCGAGAAGATTCGAGAACCCACGCCGAGCAGGGTAAATCATTCCCTACTCAGGCGTGACGATCAGGAAACTGCCGAGTAGATTAAGCTCGGCTCCCTGCCGAACAGGATTTTTCCCAGGAAGATCAGGCACTCCGCGCTACTCACCGAATAATCCCGCCCGGGGGTGCTGAGCAGAGATGTGCCGAGCTACCGAGATCGGTTCCATGCCGAGCAAAGATTTACCCCAGGGACGCCAGCCGCTCCGCGCTACCCGTCGAATATTCCTGCCCGAGGGTGCCGAGCAGAGATGTGCTGAGCTGCCGAGCTCGGTTCCATGCCGAGCAGGATTTCCCCAGGGACGCCAGCCGCTCCGCGCTACCCGCCGAATATTCTTGCCCGAGGGTGCCGAGCAGAGATGTGCCTAGCACATTGAGCTCGACTCCCTGCCGAGCAGGATCTCACCCAGGAACACCAGGCAGTCCGAGTTATGCACCAAGCACTCCCGCATGGGTGTGCCGACAAGGGAGGTGCCAAGTAGGGCAAGCTCCTCCTAGGAGTGAGTTGTCAGAATCAGTTCACCTTCGATCAGTCGATGATCTCAATATGCCGAGCTGAAATACTAGACTGACGACTTTGGACCCGTTAGATGTGAAATATCTGAGGATGGCACTAAGTCGGTGGAAAAGGTCTGAGGTCGGTATTGAGGCGGTGGATATGTGAGCAAGAGTTTTGGAGGACTAATAGGAAAGTGACAGGTGTATAATTAGGGTTTCAAGGGAAAACTATAAATAACCTCTCCAAGAGAGAGAGAGAAGGATCCCAAATCTTTTAGAGAGAGAAACATATAGAGCTTTAGAGAGAGAAAGCTTGTAATTTGATATTAAACACTTGTAAAAGGACTCGGCTAAGGCCGATCTGAACTGATTTTGAGGAATAAAAGTTAAGCACTTTTTCCTATCCATTTTCTTTTTTCTGATTGCTGATCATTTTGCTATTTTTGTTTTTGAATTGGTTGTGTTACTCTTAACATAAATAGGCGTCACTGTAGATGATCCGCCTGCTCTTCCATAAGACTGATCAGCACGGGGCTCCATGATCTGCTCCGTATGAAGTGTAGAGGCGCCCCCATCCACTACTTCAGTCACCTCCCAACTCATATCAACATCACCCTCGTCTTCATCCCCTGCTAACTTTGTCTCCTCTTCATCTTCCGAATCCTCCGGATCCTCATCGTTTGACCACAGCGTCGTCATTGGCCTCCGCTCGCCCCTCGGCTTCCAGGGAAACCGAACTATCCTCTAGCCGAACTCAACCGGCTGATAATCGTGTCGCACTTCATCGCCCCTCGGCGCATAACCACATATCTCGGCGAGTCTCGTAATAAAAGTGTCGTGAGTAATCGGAACGGGTCTCTCATCGCTAATCTTCTTTATTCCCTTCAAACTCTGAATCATCAACGGATAGATTTGAACTCGTCTCCCCTTCACCATGAACCATAGGGCATAAATCATCCCTATTAATCAACATCGTCTCTTCCTTCCCAATCACGTAACAAGCCAGAAACCGATAGGCGGCGTATAAAGCATTGTCCTGCACAAAAGTGAGTGGGTATCAATTCATCCCCGCACTGCCCGGAACAGTGATCTCATCCCAAAAATGTCTCTCATTATAATAGTAATCAAACTCCCGTAGCAACATCCAGACGTGAATGTCGAAAAATGAGTCGATCTCATCGCCCAAAAAATTAAACTCCTTCCCTCCAAACCGACAGGATAATGTGTGATCACCCAGGATCTCAAACGATGTATAGAACTGGAGCATGAGTATCTCATAGGCCTGGAATCTCATCCTAGACCAATGGATGCAGCCGAGGTTCTTGATGTACCCCACATATTTCTTGGAAAATGGGTTGCCTTTCACAGCTTGGTTGAGCCAATAGTCGATGTCTATGATTACCAGATGTACGATTTGTTGGTACAACAATGACCTATATAAATCTACTTCATCCTCGTAGACCTTGAATGGTGCTCCAATCCTATGTGACATATTCTTCTGTTTGCTGTGCGAAGATGAGGCCATAGTATCTACTAAAGTAGTCGGAATGAAGCTTTGAACGTCATATCAAAAACTCCCAAAAATCATCCGGCATAATACTTAGCGGTCAGGCTTAGCGGTAAGCCTAATCGTTACTTTGTACCGCTAAGCAGTTAGCGGTAACACCTAGAGGTTTCCGTAACCGTTACTGTAATCGCTAGGCAAATCGTCGAGCACCTTCTGTGAAATACTTTACCCAATGGTTTTCAACCCAATTTCAACTCCAAACAACCCAAACACTATCCTATTCCTACAAATCCCAATCCAACAGTTTAATTAAATCAAGTTGAGCCACACTTACCCCTTAATTGACGAAATCTCTCTCCTTCATTTTCTTCCCCAAATTCTCTGAGAACAGCCCCAAATTGAATTGATCTGCGCCGGAATTTAAGAATGGAATTGCTTCTCAAGCTTACCAAGACACGACGGGGAATCGAACCGTTGAATTCCCCCTTTTTTCTTTAGTGATAGGCAACGAATCTGGTTAGCGATCACGTTTTATGCCTGCGGTAGGGTTAGCGGTCGAAATAAAACAATAAGTCTCAACATATAAATTAAGCTTTGGGTAGGGCTTTAAATGACCTAGATGTTATGGTAACCGCTAGCTGCTCCTGTTGGTGGGTAACGTTTGACTTAGCGGTTTGACTAACCACTAGGTCTTACCGTTAGGTCTGGGCTGCAAAAACTCACGAAAAATTTTAACTTGTTCGAAAGAAATTAAATAAATTGAATCATACGGACTTTAGAATTTAATTTTATTGATTTGTGAGCGAGTAAAGATAAATTAAACATTAAATTAAAATAAAACATAAAACTCTAAATAAATAGGATAAACAAAATCCTAACGACTCGACAAAATTGAAAATTGCTAATCACGGCTCGCTAGGCTAGGAATATCCTATGGGTTTAGCCACTAGATCCATAAGTTTTCTACTCCAGCTTAGCAATTCTTGCGTTGGCGTCCCCAAGCTCCTGCTTCCAATATTCAATAATCCATAGATGTACGTCGTTGCTCTCTTCAAGCTGGCGGAAGTCCGCTTCTGTCTCCAATATTTTCTCCCTAAGCCCGTGATTCTCGTGCATGAGGTTCAACTCTTTTCGAAAGAAGAACCTACTAGACGCCTCCTCTACAGCCAATTTCTCCTTTTCTTTCGCAAGGTCTTTCTCCAAAGCAGAGATGTCACCTCCAAGATACACTATTGTCGTCATTGCGTCGTTAAAATCAGCGGTTAATTTTTGAATCTCCTCCCGAGCTTCGACCAGCTCGGCTTGCAGCTCTTTCATGGCACTAGATTGTTGGTGGAGGCATTTCATGTTTTGATTTAAAAAAAAACTAAGTTTGGAATTGAGAGGCTTGTGTATAAGAAAAGCTTGAAGGAATTATGAAGGCTTGAAAGAATTATGAAAGGTGGAGTCCTAGGGGATGGTTATTTATAGGTATCCTTGGACTTGAAAGTAGGAATCCTAGATTTTCTCCAACTTTAATTTAAGGTAGGATAATTAAACTTACCTATTTTATATAGAACTCTTAGAAAGTAGGAGATCTAAACATATTGAGAAACCGTCCAAAAATAACCAAAGTAAATCTTACCTTGTAGAAATAAGATTCTAAAATTTTCCAATTATTCTTTTTAAAATTTTCGCAAAATCGGGACGCTAGCGGTTGCCTTAGCGGTAAGGCTAACCACTAGGTATTACCGTTAAGCACTTATCGTTACCCTTTTTCTTGACAATTAGCGACTGGTTTAGCGGTTGATTGCTATCGTTACTCGCCTGGACCGGGTGCTAGTGATAATGTCTAGAGGTAACTAGTTACCTCTAGATAACCTCTAGGTCTTTAGAATTGGTGAATTTTCATCTTTCTTTCTGCACATCAACTTCGCATAAACGTATTATAGCAATTTTCTTGAAAACTAAATAAACAAAATAAAGGAAAAGAAAAACACACGAAAAAGAAAATGAACGCTTGGGTTGCCTCCCAAGAAGCGCAWCTTTTAACGTCATTTGCTCGACGCAATTCTAAAAGTTAGTCTTTAGCCGAAGACGGATAAACGAACTCCACCACTTCACGATCCTTATTTTTCACCATTCCTTCACGTTAAAGTTTTACTCGATGTCCATTAACCTTAAAAGTTGTATCTTTCTTTTTGTCGTAGAGAGTGATGGCTCCAAAATCATTTAGCTCCTTGATCATGAACGGCCCACTCCATCTCGACTTCAGCTTCCCTAGAAAAAATTTCAATCGTGAACTATAAAGTAACACTAACTTACCAACCTCCAATTACTTATCAATGATATGGTAGTCGTGACGTGTCTTCATCATCTTTTTCTTCCTCTAAGCGCAGTCATAAGCTTCGTTTCTCATTTCTTCGAGATGAGTCAGCTCCAGCTTCCTATATTCGCCTGCTTTTCCAAAGTCCATATTCAACTTGCGGATTGCCCAACTCGCTCTATGCGCTAGCTCAACCGGCAGATGACACGCTTTTTCGTAAATTAGCTGAAAAGGGATTAAACCCAGCACTGTCTTGTATGCAGTCCTATAAGACCACGGTGCGTCTACCTGTTTTATGGCCCAATCTTTTCTATTTGAATCCACCGTCTTTTCCAAAATGCTCTTCAATTGGCGGTTGTTCATTTCAACTTGACCAGAGGTTTGAGGATGGTAAGGGGTAGCCAACTTGTGTCGTACTTCGCACTTATTCATCAATCTCTTGAATGCTCTATTACAGCAGTGACTCCCTCCATCGCTTATTATAGTTCTAGGACCCCAAATCTACTAAAAATATTATCTCGTAGAAATTTCAAGACGACCTCTGCATTAGCCTTGCGTGTAGGAATAGATTCCACCCATTTGGACACATAGTCTACGTCCACCAGGATGTACTCAAAATCGCCGCTCTTTGGAAACGACCCCATAAATTCAATTCCCCATACGTCAAAAATCTCCACTACTTGATTTTGTACTAGTGGAATATCATCTCTTTTTCCTATATTCCTTGTCCTTTGGCAATTGTCGCATGTCTTGCAATACTCGTAAGCATCGGCGAACAGGGTTGGCCAATAAAAACCAGCCAAGAGAATCTTGAATGCTGTCTTCTATGGCCCGAAATGCCCACTAAGGTCGTGGCAGAAGTGCAGAATGATTGTACTCTCATCGTTCGGAACACATCGTCTTTTTGTTCCATGTTTGCATCGTTTAAACACGAAAGGATTATCCCAGAAGTAACTCCTGCATTTATGCAAAAATCATTTTCTCTCTTGTTCTTCAAGTGGTTAGGTATAATATCACAAGCAAGAAAGTTCACAATATCCGCATACCAAGGAGTAATCGAAGCATCAAGAGCATAAGCATTTTCATATGGAAATAAATCATCAATCATGCCTTGCTCATTCTTAATATTTTCAGTTACCATCCTAGATAGGTGATCAGCTACAACATTTTCACAGCCACGTCTATCCTTAATCTCTACATCAAACTCTTGCAATAACAAAATACAACAAATCAAATGTGGTTTACTTTATGTTTTAGCAAATAAATGGCGTAATGCAACATGATCAGTATGCACAATCACCTTAGCTCCCAAAATATAAGATCGGAATTTATCTAATGAGTATACTACTACTAGCAATTCTTTTTCTGTGGTCATATAGTTACGTTGGCTGTCATTAAGCATATAACTCGCATAGTAAATAACCCTAGGTAACTTATCGACACGTTGCCCTAGAACGGACCCTACAGCTTCTTTGGATGCATCACACATTATTTCAAATGGTAGGGTCCAATCAAGGGCAACAACCACCAGTGCTGATGTAAGCTTTTCTTTAAGTGTTTCAAATGCATTCATACAAGCTTCTCCAAACACAAACGGAGTATCTTGAGTTAATAATAGACATAGCGGGCGACTAATTTTCAAAAAATCTTTAATAAAATGACTATAAAACCCCGCATGCCCAAGAAAACTCCGCAGTCCTTTAACATCACGAGGGGGGGGGGGGGGGGAAGAGTTTCAATAACATCAATTTTTGTCTAGAAACAACATGACTTAGCACAGTGCCACTCTTCACCATAAAATGGGGTTTCTCCCAACTTAATATAAGACTCTTCTCTATGCAACGTTCTAACACTTTAGCCAAATTAGACAAACATCTTTCAAGGAATCACCGAAAATAGAAAAATCGTCCATAAATACTTCCAAAAAATCAACAATAAATCAGTAAAGATGGAAAGCATGCACATATGAAATGTCACGGGAGCGTTGCATAAACCAAACGGCATCCTCCGGAACGTGAAGGTAGTCTTTCTTTGATCCTCCGGGGCTATAGCCACTTGATAATAACCAGATAGGCCATCTAAGAAACAGTAGAATTCATGCCTAGCCAGTCTGTCGAGAAGTTGGTCAAAATGGTAATGGAAAGTGGTCTTTTCTCGTTGTTGCGTTTAATATTCTATAATCAATACACACATGCCATCCAGTGGTCAGTCTTGTAGGGACAATTTTGCATTTGTCTTTTTCAACTATGATGATGCCAACTTTCTTGGGCACTACATGAACCGGGCTCACCCATTTACTGTCAGAAATCACATAAATAATCCCTTATTCCTTAAATTTTAAAATTTCTTTCTTGACCACTTCATACAATATCAGCATCAATCGTCGATGGCCGTCTCTTACCGGCCTTGCATCAGGTTCTAACTCTATCCGGTGCATGCTAGTGGTGGGACTAATTCCTTTGATGTCGCTAATGCTCAATCCTATGGATTCTTTGTTCTTGCTTAACACCGCAGTTAATTCTTTTTCTTCATGTTCTTTTAATCCAGAATATATGATGACGGGCTTTTTGTTGTCGGGCTCGAGAAAAACGTATTATAAATGGCTTGTTAGTGGCTTTAACTCCACTTTGGGCTCGAGTCTGGTGCGTTAGCTTTCAGACAACTTTTCATCAAAGTCGTCAAACTCCTCATAATCTTCAGTGATTTTGCTAAAGTCAACTTCTAGTATATCAGCCACCCTTCTAAAAAATTTAGCGGCATCCTAGTTTCTTAAATCGTCGAAAACTTTGATTCCTTTTAGATCATGGATTCATGATGCAATACGATCAAAGAACGAACAATCATCTTGCATGGCAGGGATAGGAGTGTTTTGAATATCCTTTAGAGAAAATGTTACCGATTCTCCCAAAATGGTCATTGTCATCCTTCCTTTGTGCACATAAATCCAAGTATGGGAGGTATACATAAACGGTCGGCCCAACAAAATGGTATGCTCCTTGCTCTTAGTCAATACTTAGCCAATGTCCAAGATCACAAAATCAAATGGTATCACAAGCTCTCCAACCTGCACTAAAACATCTTCAACAATCCCCAAAGGTTTCCGAATCGATCGATCGACTAACTAAAATATCATGGTTGTTGGCTTCAGTGTTCCAAGATCAGATTCTCGATAAAGTGAATAAGGCATTAGATTAATTCCTGCCCCAAGATCTAACATCCCTCTTGCTATTTGTCCATTAGCTAAGGAAATAATAATGCAAAAACTTCCTAGATCTTGTTCTTTGGGTGGCAATGGTTTTTTGAAAATTTCGCTCACTTCCTTCGTCATTGCTACATGCTTGTTTTACTGCCAAGCGTCTCTCTCTTGAAGCAAGTTCTTTGATAAATTTAACATAGGTTGGCAGAATTTCGATTACATCCAAAAGAGGCTAGTTTACATCCAAAAGAGGCTAGTTTATATTGCTCAGAAAAGGAACAACATCCTTGATTGGGGTCGTCAACTGCTTTGGCTGCGACAGCTTAGGGACATCATCTCGGGTTAGGGCACCATTCGGAATTATCCCTTTGATGGATCCAAGGACATATCTATTAGAGGACTTATGCAGTTGATCCACTGGGTTAGAAATATCTTCTTTGGTAGGAGTAGGTGTCTTGTCCTCGTCGTCGATTCCATTATCTAGGTCAACTATACCGTTGTCGATCTTCTTGCCACTGCGAAGGACATGAACTGCCAAAGCTTGCTCTGATTATCTTGGAAGTCTATCCTTCTCGTTTAAAATCTTGGCCACAGAGGCCGATATTTGACAACCCATTAACTCCAGTTTCTTCAGGCCAGTTGAATTCTCGAGAGTGATTTTAGCGATTCCATTCATATCTTGGTTAGTTCTTTCAGTCCTTCTCGGTTTCTAATAGTCTCGGTCACTTGATTCTACTGCCAAGCCGATAGCTAATCATCTGATTGAACCTTAGTAGACACTTGCCCCTGCATTTAAAATTTACTTGGTGGTGGTGGTGGTGGGTACTGCGGTCGGGTTTCACCGACGCATAATGTGGGTTCCCAGGACCCCACTTCAAATAGGGAGAATCACACTGCGCCTGAAATTGTTTTGTGGGTTTCTGCCCAAAATTAGGTTGGTTTGAAAAATTCTTAATGTCGTTAACGTCCTCTCATTATTCGTCGTTTGTTGGACACATATTCATCAAATGTCCGGTAGATCCACATTGGTCACATGTCTCAACGGTCTTCTTTGAAGAAGCTTGGCTTGCTCGCGCGGCTCTCCATGCTGCTAATTCTTCGTTAAATAGTTCCTTGATCATTTCCTTGATCCCTTGACCATCTCGTACCAAAACCTTGTCTCCTGAATCTCTATCTTTCTCAGTCATAGATACTTCATTCACTTTTAATTTACAAGATCGAGAGTTGGTTTGTCTAGATTTTTTGCTCTGCTTCTCCAATACTCGTTTTGCCTCGAGGGCTATTAAGTCTTTGAAATCTCCTCCTACCGCTATTTCAACTTGACTTTTCCCCATGGGCAACAAACCATCAAGAAAAATTGATTGATCATCTCGGGGGAGTAGTTATGGTGGGAACATGCTTGTAAAAGTGTCCTGTAATGCTTCCATGACTCATGATATAATTCTCCCTCCAAAAGTTCAAAGTTAGCAATCTGCCTCCGAAGATGCCCCGTTGTCTGCGCCGAATAGTATTGATTAATGAACTTCGCACTTATCAACTCCCAATCGGTTAACGATCTTGGCTCTAAGGATAGTAGCCACCTCTTTTCTTTGTCCTTAATGCTATAGGGAAAACAAGTCATTTGCAACTCTTCATGGTTAAGGCCCATAGTTGGAAATCTGCTCACTTCATCAATAAAACATTGTAAAAATGCTAAAGGGTCTTCATGTGCATTTCCGTGAAAAGTCAGAAGTAAATTAATTTGATGCGGTTTAATCTCCACTTCTCTTGCTGTTGGTGCAAGAACAATAGCAGAACCAAAAGGCACAACCTTCAGACGTGCCAAATCGAGCTGTTGAGGTGCTCGAGCGTGCCTTGGTGCTCTCTCTCGATGATAAACTTCCTAATATTCGCTTCATTCATCAAAATCTAGAATGTCTTGGTCATCAAGCCATTCATCTACACGCTCTCTTCGAGGGGGTGGTCTTTCAGAATAATTATCATGTAAGTTCTCTATGTGTTGTACGTTTCTCCCTTTGTTTCTATGGCCTTGTTGTTACTGGGCCCAATGGGCTCTTGGTTGAATTGGGCCTACTAATCATTGCGGTTCGCTTTCTTATTCTCCCCTATGTCTTCGTGTGGGGGGTAAAGGCAATTTATTATTTAAAAGCATCGAATAATTCATTATGGCCGTCCCCATGATTCGCTCTTCTCGCCATGGTCCCAGGAATCTCGTCGCACACAATATCAATAGCTATAGAAGAAACGCTCTCGAGAACGGACATGGGCCTTTATCTGGTTGGATTTACACGATGGATGTCGTCAAAGAATGGTGCAAGATCGAGGCGAAGTGAACATCTACCTTGCATAAACTCGACAGAACATAAACGTACCAAGCGACAAAATCCAAAGCAAGCAGACTTATGCAAATAAAAAACAAATTAAAATAAAACGAACAAAAATCCTTATTGTTGAACCAAGCTTTTATGCACCCAATTATATATATATTTAAATTAAAACATTCAAGCTTGCTCGCAAGAGTACGAGGACACTTGTAGTGTGGAAAGTTGACTCAAGTCGTCTCTCAAGGACAACAAAGTTCGGGGTCTTAGAAGTTTGCTTAATTAAAACGTTCGAATATTTTGGGGAGTTTTGTTTGATTTTTTGATTAACAACTAAGAAATTGAACGCAAGAGCATAAACTTAAATTCTAATTAACTTAACTAAATTTACCAACTAGAATTTAAAAGCCTATATTTAACCAATTTTAAAAACCTAAACTTAAGAACTAAGTAGATATCTAAGAGTAACTTAATTGAAATTTAAAACGCAGTGATGATCAAGTTTTAACAATGAAATCAAATTGCATAAATGGATCTAAAAAGCATATTTGAGTTCAACTATCATGAAGCAAGAAATTAACATGAATCTCTAAGCAAAATCGGAATTAGGTAGCATAAATCAATTTGCATAACTAACATCAATGATTTCGAATTTAAAATACTCAATCATGAATAAACTAACAAAAACTGAAAACTACTAGCTTGATTTGTTCAACAAAAATAAAGTTCATAAACCAACTCAAGAATATCAAGTAAAAATAATTATCTAATGCTTGAAGTATGAAAATTAAACTAAGAAAACAATAAAAGGACTAGAGTACTTATTAAGTCTAAGAATTGCAGAAAATTCTCCAGCTTCTCTGAAGAAAATGATGGATCTCGGACGTAAAATGGGCTGCGCACTCTCGAACGGTCTTCGGAACTCGCAAACCTTGAATCCTTGATCTAGATCTTTAATCTATGCTAATGGGTGTTGAAAATATGTTTCTAACCCTAGGAATATTTTATGGTAAGTTTATAATGACTCTTGCACACCCCAAAGTCGGATTAATGGTGTGGTATTTATAGAATTCCAAAATCTTGTAGAACAAGTCAAGTAGGTCGTTTACTGGGCTCAATAGTGGTAACACTTAGAGGTAAGAGTTACCGTTATATTCTTTTTGCGTCTATGTTCTTCCCTAACGGTAGAGGTAGCGGTACGGGTGTAACCGTTAAGCACACCGCTAAGCTCTCTGTCCACCATCAACGATTAGTATAACGGTGTGGGTAACGATGTGGTAACATCTAGGTGTAACGGTGGTAACTAGCGGTAAGGGCTACCGCTAAAGCTAACCGTTAGCTTCAAAAACTTGCTACTTCTTCGCCGGAACGCTCGATTCTCGTCCCTTAATCATCAAACTTCATCTTTTACGTGCTGAGCTCCTCCGGTTACTTATCTTTAAGGTGAAAACAGAGAAAATTCACCTATTTGCATCAATTATGATCAAAATGCGGCAAAATAAGATGGAAATATAAATATACGAATTTAAGCTTAAACTATCCAACTTATACAAAAAATAATAGGAAAAACAAGCTAAATTACTAATAAAAATGAGCAAAAATACGTGTTAATCACATTCAGTGACGGGGGTACATGCTGGACCAGCGAAGATCCAACATTAGACCTCACAATATCGATTATCAAATGTTGTTGCATGATTGGGTCAACATCGATCGACGCAAACAAAAAAACGTTCTTAGTAAAGATGAAGGGAGCGATACATATTTTTATATGGGATATAACAATGAGTCTGCAAATGGATGAGCAAGACACCCCCCGCACCACCGCTTCCGATTCCTAAGGTAAGTGAAAACTACGTGAACTTTGATTCCGAAGGTAAGGGATACATAGGCAACTATCTTCAATTATTTGAAATTAAAATTTCAAATTTTAACTCCAGATATTTGAAAATAGTCCAATTTCATTTTATTTATTTTTAATTTATTAAAATTTTTATTTCTATTTTCTCATTTAACTTCAAATTTTCAAAATTCTTCTAATATAATTTTTTTTATTTTAACTTCAAATATTTTAAATAGTTCAGTCTCAATTTCTTTTTAATAAATTTCAACACTACAAGAAATCTGAGAATAGATGACGAGATAATTCATCATATAAAGTGTGTTTTTCATCACTAAAATTAAAACGTGATGAGATTTGAGCGTCACAGAGGTTGTCATGGTATGAGCATCATGTTAGGTGAAAATGACAGTTTTTTTGCACGCATCACTAAATGTTAGCTTTTGATGACGCTGGTAGACATTATCATCATATGTTATACTATTTGGTGACAACTAATTCGTCACTTATGTGCTCGATTTTTTGTCATCTAAATGTGCGTATTGTCACCGTATGTTATCATTTTAAATGATGAAATCTTTTTTTTTTTTTCATCAAAATATTTGACTTTCATTGACAAACATAATTATAGTGACAATATTCATTGACTTATAATGACGCAACGATTGTCACAATTTGCACTAAATATTTGTCAAATATACTATAATTCGTTATGAAAGATTTATTTTATGGTGAAGAAATATTGGTCTTCACTGAATAACTATATATAAAATGAAAAAATAATGTGTCAACATTATTAAGAAAGGTGATGACATGTTATGTCATGAAAAATAACAATATGTGACAAATATTATAATCATCATATCTAAGGGGAACATATGGTGACAAAGTCAATCGCCACTAGATAGATTTATATGGCTATAAATTGAGAGTATATGTGATGATACTCGTTGTCATTTCCTCCTCTATTTGTTTCTTTAGTGATAATGTTTTTGTAATTATTAGGTATATTCCTCGTCACTAAATAAGAAGTTTAATAATAAAATCACCCCTCACAAAATCAATAATTGCAATTATTAAAACTCATTTCTTATATTTACATCCATTATTTTATAAGAATTATTCTCTCAATTAATAAAAATGATTACACAAATAAAAATATTTCTAAATTTTCAAAATATACATAATTGCAATTTGTTTCGAAATACAAATCACATTACAAACTGATTTGCACATTTTTGTACGTGTTTTTGTTACCTTTTTGTGTCGTGTTTGCATGTGTTTGGCTTGCATTTATGGGTGATAGGAGTCGACTAAGCCATCTTTTATTATATTTTTGTAGTTTTTCACTCGTTTTTATATTTTTATCCGTAGAATGACCAAGCGAGACCCACGCACGTTTAGGGCATTCCATTCGACTCGTTCTGGAATGGACAAGCAACGGAACATAGAGCGAACGTGGAATGACAAGCAATAGACAACTAGAGCGGAAAATGAGAAAAAACGAGTTGGGAGTAGCAATGTCAGTCAATCGACTAGCATGTAGTCGATCGACTAAACAAGTGTAAATCGACTGCTCGGCAGTAAGTTTTGCCGTTGAGGATGAAGTAGTCAATCGGTAGGGTTTTCGTCGATTTACTGGCAGTCGATCGACTGGTAGTCAGCCTATTGACTGCGACGTAGGAAACTTTGTAGTTTTTGACCCGTTTTGACGATTTTGCACCTGCGTCCATTTATATATATTCCATCTCTCTCTCTCCAAAACCTTATCCTCCCTTGGTGGTTTTTGGACTTGCTCAATCTCCTCCAAGCCATTTTACTATTCCATTGCTTTTAAGCTTGAAACCCTAGTTCATAATCGATAGCTAAGTTTAGTTAGTTAGTTAGTTGTTCTTTGCAAGTGTTGGAGAAGATGACATCTCATTCATTTGTTGATTTTATTTTGTTGAAGTTGTTCTTGCAATTTTGAAGATTGTCTTGTTGTTTTTCCTTGCATTTTCAATTTCTATTTCCATCCTCAAGTTTGTTCTCCTTATTTTGGATAAAACTCCATTGTATCATGTTATGAAGCTTTTTACCCAATTTGTTCAAACAAGCATTTGGTCTTGAAAGTTGTATGGAACTTTCCCTTTTAAATTATTTGACTTCTACTCATTTAATGACCTTTGACCTCTTCTAGTTTCGAAGCTTTTATTTTCCCTCCAATCTCTCTTTCATTTACAAGCTTTATTTAGTTTAGTAGCTTTTAATTTATTTAAGGTTTTTAATTAGGTTTAATTAGTTTTATTAAAGTTAATTACTTTCAAGCAAGTTTTAATTAGTGTTTTCAATATTTCATTTTAATTCAAGTATTTGCATTAAAAACTAAAGCCCAAGTCAATGACTTATTGCTTTCTTAGATTAAATTAGTTTAATTAAGGTTAACAAGAGTTTAAGTAAAAATATCGACCGCCGAAAACATCTATCCTCGAGAGACACGACTCGGGAAACCTTACCTCTCTACAATCGACTCCGTACTATTGCGGAGAAGATTTCTTAAAATTAGAGTGTTGAGAAATCATCAATGAATTTTTGTTAAAAAAAAAAAATCATCACTTGTTTTGTAGGTTTTGCTTTCCTCGACCGCCCGTGGACCATGAACGTGCTCGACTCTTCATCATGAAACCGACTCTAGGGGCGTACTCTCTTTCCCTACTTTTTACCTCATTTCTTTTATGCTTAATG
Organism: Phtheirospermum japonicum; assembly: GCA_014905375.1. Taxonomy (NCBI): domain Eukaryota; kingdom Viridiplantae; phylum Streptophyta; class Magnoliopsida; order Lamiales; family Orobanchaceae; genus Phtheirospermum; species Phtheirospermum japonicum. The sequence continues at coordinate 758,550 of BMAC01000075.1, forward strand.
AGCAACGGGGTCGTTTCTCGATTCTAAGTGTGGGGTGGTTGAGAAATCCTTGGAGTTTTGGGGATTTGTATGCTTGTTGTGTGATAGTTGTGTGATTTGAGCTGTTTGCGTTTATTTTTTTCTTGGACCCTTGGCGAAGTGACGCGGTTTTGATGACTTGGTTAGGGAGTTTAGATTGTCGATCGTATGTAGTGGTCTTAGGTAGCTTAGCTTGTTGGGAACTTTGTCAGCCTTAGCTTTGTGCTACCCTTGAGCTCAAATTAGAACTAGTGCCTCAACTAGCCCCGATTTCTTACACTCTTTCTATAGGATTATTATGTACTTTTTCCTTTTATTTTTGAAAATGTTTCGAACTCCGCACGCTTATCGAGGAAGTGTAGGTTACTAATTGTAACAAGTCTTGGAGTGTTAAACGCTCACGATTGTAGTGAATATACGAAGTTCGTATAGAAATAAAAAAAATATTAAAAAAAAAGAGAAAAAGAAAAATAGATATCATCAATAGTCCTTGGTTGATAGTTGCACCTTTTTAATAAATTTTGCAACACATGCACATTTCATCCCTTCTTTTTCTTCTCTTTAGAATTTTGTAAAGAGTCGTAGATGATTGAGGCTAGTAGGGAACCGATTAACGGTTCGAACGTGGATAGACCTTAGCCGGGGCAAGGACGAGGGTACCAACTTGGAAGGTTATGTAGTACTTTTAGGTTCCGGTAGTTAATCTAAATTTTTTAGCACAACACATCCTTGTCGTCATTTTGTTCAAGCTAACAAGCAAGTTGATGCATACAACACTTATACTTGTGCATCAGTTTTAAGTTCATTCGGTGGGTAGATTTGTAATTCTTCATTGTAGTTTTGATTGAGGACAAGAAATTGTTCTAAGTGTGGGGTGGTTGATTTGCATGTTTTTGTACGTGTTTTTGTTACCTTTTTGTGTTTTCTTTGCATGTGTTTTACTTGCATTTATGGGTGCTAGGATTCGATTAGGCCGTTTTTGTTAGTTTTAAGATTTTGTACTGTTTGCGCATTTTTATTATATTTTCGTAGTTTTTCACTCGTTTTTATATTTTTGGCCGTAGAATGACAAAGCGGTACCCATGCACGTTTAGGGCATTCCATTCGACTCATTCTGGAATGGACAAGCAAGAGAACATAGAGCGAACGTGGAATGACAACCGGCTGACGGCTACAGCGAAAAACAAGAAAATACGAGCCAGGAGAAGCAATGTCAGTCGATCGACTAACATGAAGTCGATCGACTGCTAGTCCAGTCGATCGACTGAACAAGTGTAAATCGACTGCTCGGTAGTAAGTTTTGCCATTGAGGATGAATTAGTCGATCGAAAGGGTTTTAATCGATCGATTGGTAGTCAGCCTATCGACTGGTAGTCAGTCGATCGATTGCGATGCAGAAAATTTTGTAGTTTTTGACCCGTTTTGATGATTTTGCCCCTGCGTCCATTTATATATATTCCCTCTCTCTCTCTCTCTCTCCAAAACCTTATCCTCCCTTGGTGGTTTTTGGACTGGCTCAATCTCCTCCAAGCCTTTTTACTATTCCATTGCTTTTAAGCTTGAAACCCTAGTTCATAATCGATAACTTAGTTTAGTTAGTTAGTTAGTTGTTCTTTGCAAGTGTTGGAGAAGATGACATCTCATTCATTTGTTGATTTTATTTTGTTGAAGTTGTTCTTGCTATTTTGAAGATTGTCTTGTTGTTTTTCCTTGCATTTTCAATTTCTATTTCCATCCTCAAGTTTGTTCTCCTTATTTTGGATAAAACTCCATTGTA
>BMAC01000075.1:781002-793257 GCA_014905375.1 Phtheirospermum japonicum
CCCCCTTGGGATATTTAATGTAATGCTGGGAAGGAAAATGAACAAGAAGAAATTACATATCATTCACTCGTACCTTCCTCTCCAAGCATTTATCATCCCCTTTCTATCTCTTATACAATATTTACAGCAAACTGCTCCAAATTAATTACAATAAAAATTATACAAAATTCCTATTAAGCCGAAACCATAACACAATTTATTCACCATTCACGTACAATATCTTCCCAAGTACTTTTATTCAACTATGTTGACTTTTATTAATAGCTCCTTTTTAAATAATGACAAACTATATATATTAGATGATGAATTTTTCAACACAAACATAGATTCAAATATTAAATTGATTACATTCTACACACGATGAGAATATCAATCAATCAAAATAATGTCATATGCATTCCCTAAACTATACCATTCATCACACCTAGCTGGAAAAAAAAGAGGGCGGGGATTCTTTACCACCTGTACTTGTCACGTTTTTATGATTTACCACCTAATATTTTTTTTGCTGTTATTCATAACCCAAAGTATGCGGGTTTTGCTCTTTGCCACCTTCAGGTCATTTTTTATTCAAAGAATTTCCAGATCGAAGCACGAAAGTCTCATGCCTCATCACCAATTATTATGTTGGGCAATGTTTTCATTTTTTTTAGAATGAGGCATGAGGTTTACGTGATTCGATATGACCATTTTTTGAATGAAAATAGCCTAAAGACTGCAAAGAGCAAAACCCGCATACTTTGGGTTGTTAATAACAATAAAAAAAATATTAGGTGGCAAACCATAAAAACGCGACAAGTACAGGTGGGAAAATAAATTCCCAAAGAAAAAAAAGATCTTTAAAAGTAAATAGTGTGATTTTTATGTTGAAAATTATCTAGGTGTAATTTATAATTGATGAAAATACTATACAAGTTGATGATATTAATTAACAAGCTCTTTAAAAAAATTACACACCAAACGTATATTTAAAAAAGGGAAAATTCCTATATACTATTAAAACATAAAAGACAATTCCCATATAGTCCAATGACTCTTTTTATTCCCATATAAGCCAAAAACTTCCCATTTGATCAATATATACATTTAAATTGTCAAAAGTAACCCTACACCTTTTAAGAACTCTTATATACTAACCCTACCGGCCGTGTCTACACACTCGGCCGCTCTCTTTCTCCCTTTCTCTCTCGGTTTCTCTGAATTTCCCATCTTCTTCCATTTCTCTGACGCGTAAATGGATACCCTCAGTTTAGCTTCTTCCCCCGCGCTCCTCCACAGTTCAATTGATTTCTACTCTGCTACAATATCTTCTTCCAGTCGCCGCCTACTTCCTTCTTCATCGAATAGACCCAGTAGCTGCGAAATCTCACTTCCATGAGCAAACAGCAGTACTTATCAAACCCTAGAATCGCGCAAGTCCGAGAAATGGCGAATTGAGGTTTCATTATTTTCCTATATATTGGTCAAACACTCTCCAGTTGATAGCCTTAAGCAAGAGCTTCTCGATGCTATTTCGCCGCTGGACCGCGGTGCGAGCGCCACTCCAGAGGACCAGCAGTGTATTGATCGGGCGAGTCGTCTTTTTTTTTTTCTCTTCGTAATTTGTCTTTTCTATTTACTCATCTGATGGTAATTTGCAGCTTGGATGTTTGAATTATGAAATCTCAATAATGATTGTAATTTGTATTAATATTGGGGCATAAATTATGTGAGAAATGAATTGAATGTGGTTAATGGTGGGGATTCTGTTGGGCAGGAATGGATATATTATGAAATTTGTTGAATTGAACACATTACAATTTTTTTTTCATTATTTTTATTAATTTTTTGGGGCAATTCATATTATTGGATTTTTTCATGCAATTCAGGCATTGACATATTTTAGTTTTGTTCAGATTGCACGCAAGCTTGAGGCAATTAACAAAGTGAAGGAGCCACTCAAGTCAACTCTTCTAAATGGGAAATTGTCATTTCAAAATTACAAGCTACTCTACTGAGAAATTGCATGTTGAATAAGTAGTTTGAAATATGTTGGTGAGGTAGTTTAGATAAGTCGTTTTGTATAAGTAGTTTGGATAATTACAAACTACTCTGCCGTTTTATAATTACAAACTGTTTAAGTAGTTTGGAATTCTGTTATGTATTTTGGATTTGAATTAGTAGTTTGGAATATGTAGTTTAGATTTGAAAATGAATTCTATGTAGTTTGGGTTAGGTATGCCATTAATGTTGAAGTTGGAGTTGATGAAAGTGTATCTTATGAAATTCCTTAATGTAGTATAAAATTTCTCAATGTAGTATGATTATTTTCTATGTAGTTTGGAACTTGACCGGTCAATTATATGATATAATTCTGAAATTTAATTGAGTAGTTCTGAGTTTTTCGAGTAGGTTTGAAATTTACACGAATAGTTCTGAATTTTCAAAGAAGAGTTTTGATATTTACATGAGTAGTTCTGAATTTACATGAGTAGTTCTGAAATTTACACGAGTAGTTCTGAATTTTCATGAGTAGTTCGTCAATTTACACGAGTAGTTTTGAATTTTACACGAGTAGTTCTAAATTTACACGAGTATTTCTGAATGTACATAAGTAGTTCTGATTTTAACACGAGTAGTTCTGAATTTTCGAAAAACAAAATAAAATATTTATAAAGGGTAATTTAGTACTCTTATGTAATTATTGGATTAAATGGGAAATTGAAATTTCAATGGCCTATTTGGAAAAAACCATTTCACTAATGATCTATACGGGAATTTTCCCTTTAAAAAATGGCTAATCTAATGTTTGGATTAATGCTACATTTAAACAATTCATGTGTAGATTTAACAATGATGAAATGAACCACTAATTGATTCAATTAATCTACTACGTTTAAAATATTTTATTGTAAAAAAGAAATGCTAGTTGTTCAAGCAAAGAGCAAGTGAAATAGCTAATTTCACAATGTTATCCTCTATTATTTATACCGGTTCCCTTATTCCCAATCAAGTCATATCTATATTAATACCCAGAACTTATTACCTAAAATGTCCAAACTACCCAAATTAATATTGACCGAAAAAACGCCTCTCTACATTTTATGCAGCAGGATAAGGGAATCGATATAATCACGCTACAAGTCATTTGTAGAACATTTTAGCTGTAGAATCATCTTTTTATTCATAATTTTCTCCATTGGTCACTGCAAATTGTTATCTGCCATTCTTTCTGTCGTTCATCGTTCTTCTCTATGAAATGTAAAGAAACTGCCTTATGCCTTATGTTGAAATTATTTTCATTCAGAGTTGTATCAAATTACATAGTATGTGGATAGTAGTATGAAATTGAAGATTTCTCCATACTAGTATGTGCATAATAGTCATAGATATTACATAAACCTTGGGTTGATTAATGAAAAGTTTTAAGTTTCTTGTGTTTGAAGAAAACAAAAAGTATAATAGTAATGTCTTACTGTCAATAATTGATGCGACCAAAAGATTGGCGCTTCAAAAATATGGGGTACTAACCTTAAATACGAAATCAGAGACCTAAATAGTTTCAAATAACGTCACAGCGACATGATTGATTTCAAGAGCCTCTTGGCGACTTGATCGATCCTGCAAAATAAAACTTAAGCCAAGGTGGTGGACGGCCCCGGCGTAGGCCCTCCAATACTTAAGTTAGTGAGAGATTTCAAGAGTTCAATTGTGCGCAAGATCAAATCAAATTAGAGTTAAGAGTGGGGTCTGAGTCTTCTTTATATAGATAAGAGAAGTGTTCTTCAAGTTAGGTTTCCCCTCTCTTAATATAATACCATAAATATCGTAACCGACTTAAAATTAGGGTTTCTCCTGTATGCTAAATTCTCATAAACAATAGACCTCTCGCTAAATTACCAGAATAGGCCTGGGACTATAATTCTTTCTATGATATAGTCCGTCGGGACCCCACAAAACAACACATATTACACTGTCAAGGCCCAAAACCATAAAGCCCAACACTCAATGCCGAGCTACCACTTGGCATCGAGCTGGTATAATGAGACACATACCATAAGATCCCGCTACCCTACATAAGAGATAACTACTCTCATACTTCAGGTCGCGTATCCTCAAAACAGCTCGTCCAACTCCCAAAAAGAATGCTCCTTCCAAGAAATGAGATCGCTTAACTAAATTATCAAAAATACCTGCATATAGCCTACGTGAATATTTGATGTCGTATCAGCTAGTCCTCCATATTGTGGTTGATTGACGTACAAAATCAAGTAGAATATAGCAGAAGTAAAGGAAATGTCGGCTGAAAACCATATACCATTTTGTTAGCTCGCTAAGACTCTATACCATAATCCATAATAATCCAGCTCTTAATACCGAGTTGTTACAATACCATTCATCTGACAAAAGCTCGCCACCTCCCATAAGAGATCGCTACTTTTATATGAGAGGTCTCTAGCCCCACAACCATCTCACCCACCTTCAGAAGGATTGCACCTTCCGGAAGAAGAGGTCGCTTATAAATTCCCCCCAAGGCATATATTTACCAACCTGGACATTAACCAACCCATACTCATAAGAAACATCCATTACCGACCTATAGTCATAACCTCTGCACAATAATCAACAGAAATGTAATCATGCATTTTTAAGTAGTCCAAAACACACCACCTCTGGCCATCACATCCCCATTAATATCATTAAATGCATTCTAGACATAAACCTTAATAAGTTTGGGGTTAGCTGAAGGAGGGGGATTTTAAAAAATTTTTGTAGTATAAACGAAAAACCAGTGAGCAGCAAACCTAAAACCTGCTTTGAGGAGCTCATCAAAGAATACGATGTGGTGAGGTGGAGGATGGTTTGGGTCGGTCTGAAGGATGTTTGAAGTGACCAGTGTGGCGGTAGGGGGAAGGTTAAGTTCTTGTTTAAATTCTTCAAGTTTTTCCTGACTTGGGAGCAACTAGTAGTTGTCTTCGACTACCCTAGTGATTTGAGGTAGGGGAAGCAGGTCGACAACAATAGTTGGGGGTATTAAAGTTACAAGATTTTCGAGGAAATGTTTGGATTGAGAGGTCGAAGGCATGTTAGGTTCCACCATGGGAATGCCTTCTGGGATGTTTTCATTTGTTGGATGGGATGAAGGGGGTTTTCTATTATGTTCTCAATTAAAGCTCTAGCCTCCGTGTAAGCCCTAGTTTGAGCTTTGAGCTCGGACCAACTGACATCGCCTTCTGGTTCGTCATATAAACCGGGGTGAGGTGAAGGAGGGTTTTTTTATCTTCTTGTGAAGGTTAAAGGGGTTTCTATGGTTTCAACGCCAGGGGAGGTATCTAGGTTTGAGGTGATAAGGTTTAGGGATCGGAGTTTGAAGGCACTGTGTTCATAATAAATCAATTAATGGGGAGGGGAAAACATAAATCTTACTCAGCACATATAATAATTCTCAGAATAAATAAACTAAAATAATTGCGGCGAAGGAGTTAGGGTAACTTACTCATTATTTCAGTCGATGAATTTGCAAATGAATTATGGTATGCTGTGAATTTTTGCAGAAGTTCGTGAGAGGGGATTTTTGCCGAAAGATGGTGTTTTTGCTTATGTGATTGATAAAATGACAACAAATGGAGGTGAAGGGGGTATATTTGGTGTTGGGCGGCGTGAAAAGCTGGAAGGACATAAAGGACGTGGAAAGGCGGGAAGTTAGTAGGGTTCAAGATGATCCGAACCCAGCGACAACATCAGCACCGCGAGCTTCCATTGTTGATGTGGATAAGGAATTGGATCGCGCCATGGCTGCAAAGGATGGGCAAGAAATACTCAGCGACCTCGAGGATAGGATGCCCCTTCAAAATGTCTTGATCGAAGGAAAGGGAAAAAGATCAGCTCGAGAGAGACCATTTTCACAATCTGGATCTTCAGCTAAAAAATACTGACGTCTCCGCAAGACCCATGCCCCCGCATCGAGTTCTCCAGATTTAGAGAAAATCTTGGCGCAGTGTGATAGTGCCATCAAGGTTGAGGCCCTTCTAGAGAAGCAAGTACTGACACAAGTAATTTGCCATCCAAAACCATTTACTTTCAATATACTTAACATACTCAATTTACGACCGAGCATCTTTGTTTGATACAGCTGATGCCTTTGCTATCCTCTCTGTCTACCTATTTGCTGAGCTCGTCGTTAGAGAGCGACCTGTAGAAAACCTATGACGAGCTATCCACCCAGGCTGAAAAATAGACTCAACAACTCTCCCTAACACAAGGGAAACTAGACGAATCCCGCCGCCAACTAGCCGCACGCGAGGAAGAACTGAACGTCTCCAAGAGCCAAGTAGAGATATTAAAGGATGAAGCTACCAGGCTTGGAGGTCGTTTGATGGAGCTGGAAGGTCAACTGCAGAAGACTTGTGAGCAGATGGAAGTTCTTATTCGCATAGCTCGCGAACAAGGGGTAACCGAAGGTTGTCACACATTATTGAGAACTGGTGTGGGAATGAGATATATGGATGCATAGAGAGACGAGCTGATGGGAACTTACAAGAATACGACCCACTACTTGGGGAGAATGGAAAGCGGAAGCCGAGAGTGTGTCCGTCATGTTGTCGAACGAATCCAAGCTTAGCTCGTGGCTATTAATGTTTCCCTCGATCTTTTTATAGACGGCATCATTGATAAACTTCCCCCCTTCACCTTTTGGAAAGGTGACATAAATTGGTCCCCGACAGCCATATGGTGGGTATTCTGCAAGAGCAAGGTGGTTGTTAGAGCTGGACATGGCGTCGAGTTGGAGGCTCCTCTGGACGACCTAGTGCCAGATTGCAATACTATTTAACCTTTGTAATCCCAGACTTCTATTGTCTTTCTTTCAAGGAACCTTGTGTAAATAATTTTATTTTCCCGTGTTTATTATGCATCACCTGCTACAGCCAATCATGAAAAAAACACAAAAAATCCATATGTTAACCATGTAAGTCAATCCCAAATGATAATGAACCCCAAGAGAACAAAGTCCCCAAGTCACTGCAAGCAGGACAGAAACAACCTGTTACCAAAGCCTCCATATTCAGAATCATACTTCCGATGTTTATAGGTCGCGTAAAGCTTTTCATAACCTCATCCAATTTTCTTAACATATAAACCAAACGTGTTTGTATTTGTAAGAGAAAATATGTAAATCAAACATATCTTCCTTCCAGTATATATAAATCAAATATATCCAAGAACACATATCAATCAAGCACAACGAGGCACTGTAAATCATAATAAATTTACCCAAGACCAAGTAAGATACCAAAACCATATAAAAACTGGGATAAAACATGTAAGTCAAACATCCATTTCCCCAAAACATCCTATAAGTAAGAACATATAAGTTAAATATGTTCCTACACAAGAATCAAAAACACATATAAATTTATACAAACACAATGTTTGGGAAATATATGTAAAACAAATATATCTTTCCCAAAAGCGACCTCAAATATGTAAATCAAACATATTCGAGGTCGTGAAAGAACGTGTAAATCAAACATACTCTCCCACCAAACCATTTGTTCCCATATCCATAGAACCAAAAAACCATAAGAATGCCATAAAGTGACCCAAAGATTCCATTATTCATAAATAGGTGCCAGCCCATAAGGGTTTGAGAAAATAAATATGTGTCTGCCCATAAGGTTCGAGAAATAAATAATTGCCCGCCCATAAGGGTTTAAGAAAAAAATAAACAAGGGCCTGCCCATAAGGGTTCAAGAGAAAATAAACAAGTGCCTGCCCATAAGGGTTCAAGAGAAAATAAACAAGTGCCTGCCCGACCTACAGAAGCATCGGACCCTAACCAAAACAAGTGATAATACCAAAGTACGATCCCACTATCAAAATAGCTAGGCATAATACTTTTTCAAATGACAGATATTCCATCTTCTAGGTAAAGCTTTTCCTCGAGCATTTTCAAGTACATACGCTCCTCCTCGTAGTACCTTGATAACTTTAAACGGCTCGATCCAGTTCGGATCCAGCTTCCTGCTATTGTATATTGCATCAGCCCGCTTCGATACTAGGTCTCTGACCTGAAAGTACCGATGTTTAACACGTTTATTAAAAGTTGCCTGAATTTGCTGCTTATACCGTTCCACTCGCGCTGCAACTTTTTCCCATATTTCTTCAATCGTTTCAAAATCACTCCTTGCTAACCGCTCATTTTTTTCCACATTGAAGGTCGATAATCTTTGCGACCCCCCCCCCCCCCCACCCCACACCACTATTTTTGCGGGAATGAAAGCCTCCATACGATAGACCAGACTAAAAGATGATTCACCTGTAGAAGTCCGAGGGGTTGTTCGATAAGACCATAGAACCGACGCGAGCTCTTCATGCCAAAGTCCTCCTGCTTTTTCCAGCCGCATCTTAAGTTCCGATACAATAATGTTATTAGTAACCTCGACCTGTCCATTAGCCTTGGGATGCACCACAAAAGTGAATCGTTGCTTCATCCCCATCTCCTTACACCAATCTTGAAATTTCCACCCATTGAACTGGGTTACATTGTCAGAGACTAACACCCGCGGGACACCATACTTGCAAAAATATTATTAAAAATAAAATCCATTATATCATGCTCGCCTATGCCCGTCACCGCCTTTGCTTCCACCCATTTCGTGAAATAATCTACCGCAACCACTAAATACTGTTCGTTTCCAGGTGTCTTTGGAAAAGGTCCCACGATATCAATCCTCTATTGTGCAAAAAGACAAGGCAAACTCATCACCAACATATCCTCTGTTGGCACATAAATGACTGGTGCATGCATCTGGCACTTTTTGCAAGTCTTGACTAGGTTGCTCGCCATACCCTTCATTCCTGGCCAAAAGAAGCCAGCCCGTAATGTTATCCCAGCCAACGCTCTTCCTTTCGCATGATTACCACAGTAACCTTCATGTATTTAACATAATACCTCCAGCCCTTCCTCCTTGGCTAAACACTTCAGATATGGACAAAAATGCGACCTCTTATACAGATCGTAGTTCATTAAATAGAAGAGAGTTGATGTTCTAGCCTCCTTAGTAGATAATTGCGTCCCTCTTATCGTCACCTTATCAAGAACCTCTCAAATTGGCATTCGCCAGTCATCCTTTATCTCAATTTCCATCACCTCCATTCCTTTATCCACACTACTGGCCCAATTCCAGCAAGGTTATCCTTCGCGTATCACAAGTGCCCAGTGCTCCTACCATCCTAGCGAGCTGATCTTCCCGGATATTATCAGCCCGTGGTAAATGTTCCAACTTAATCTCTTCGAATTGCACAACCTCCTGCCGTAGCTTATTTAAATATTCCAACATGCATTTATTTTGCATGTAATTGTTGTTTTTTTCCTTGTATTTTTAGTAAGAGTTTAGCGTCGTTTCTAGTAGTATCAAGTCGTTTTTCATTAGGTTTTAAGACTTTTTCTCGTTGATCTTCTTTTTGGTGAAACAATGTTTTTCTTGCTTGTTTGCATTACTTGCTTGCATTTACATATTGAGTCATACGACGAGGCATCCGACCAATATGAAATTTCATTTCTAAGCTTAGTTTAGTTAGTTTAATTTCTTTATTTTCATTTTCTTTTAATTTCCAAAGCTTTAAACACCTTGAAACTTACAATCGAGTCAAATTCTGATAATACCGAGCCATGAACCCGTTGATATATTTCAACAACACTAAAACTCTTTTAATAAAATGGTGCCATTGCGACTCGGCTTGGTTATGGCTTTAGATTTGGTTGTAGTTTCATTGTGTTTTTAGCTTGCTTTGTTATTTGACGTTTTTGTTAAGTATGTTAGGTACTTCTAGCTATGGTGGATACATTCCAACCATGGGAGGGCATGGTGAAAACCATGTTGGGAATGAGATGTTGTATAATGGCCTTGGAAACATGGGAGGGCATGGTGCAAACCATGTTGCCAACGGTGGATTTGGTTATGGACAACCTGGCATGGGAGGGCATGGACAACCCGATGGATTTTTATAATGGCCTGTCCGAACATGCACGCTCCATATTCCTATCCGAACGTGAAAGCTCCAAATTCCTATCCGAACTTGCAAGCCCCAACTTCCGGCACGTGTGGCTATGATACTCCATAATATTATCCGAATACGCCGAGTCCGAATCCCGAGCCATATGGAAGTCCTCATGCTTACAATTTTGATCATGCCCCGATTAGTACCACCAATAGTGCTTATAATCTCGACCCATATGATTATTTTGGTGGTGTGAGCTCCAATGCCCAAAATGCCCTCCCCATCCTCGATTTTCCGGTCGAGACTCCTATTCCACCCTCCGATCCGACCCTCTTGGATATTTCGCAAACTTTGTCCGATATGGAGGCTTCATTTAATGCTCGATTTGATGCTCTTGATGCTACGGCTGACAAAATACACACGACATTTGCGCAAATAGAGAGTGATATGGCCGTGCTAATTGAAGATAATGAGGACAAAATATTGCCAAGCCAACCTTTGCATCCCCTTGTAGTCACAATCCTTGATAAGTGTGGGGTGGTTGATAATATTCTTGTCCCGCCGTCTGAGGTGGAGGTGGTTACTATTATGAGTATTCTTACTCTTCCCGATTCTACCCTCCCCAATTTTGCAAAGAATAATCCCGATGCCCCTATACCCTATCCATCAAGCTTATCCTTTGAGGTTTGGTTACGCATGGACGTGGCCCAAGAGGTGGTCGAACAAGTTTTTATGGAGGAAAAGACCAATGAGGAGGTGGTTGGCCCGGACGTCGATATTGAGGATTGTGTGAAGTTGATGAGCCCCTTCTTTGTAATGACGATTCTGTTGTGCTCCAATGTGCGCAAAACTTGTTTGACGAAGATTTTTTTTGTGTCGTTGAGGGAAACAACGACTCTTTAGATGGGGAGGTTGGGGTTATTGATGATAAGCTTGGAGAAATAGACGATTATCTTGAGGAGGATGAGGAGAGCAAGTCGATTATTATCCTTGCAAACTCGCACCGGGAATAAGGGGAGGAGAGGATGGTTGAAGGGTTTAGAATTCTTAAGGATGCTATTGAGTGGAGACCCGGAGTGGTTGAGAGAGTTAGACCTTTGAATTTGACTCTTGATGAAATGGTGAGAGCTGGGGTTTGGATATTATTGTGGGACGGCTTAATGTTCGTACTTTCCAAAAGTGAGTGGGTGAAACCCATTGACTTGGTGCCCAATAAGAGCGGCATGTTCGTTCTTGAGGATGAAAAAGGAGGGTTGTTGGCCACGAGGGCTTCGGAGGACATTGATCGATTTTAAGAAGTTAAATGTGTCTACCAAGAGAGATCATTTCCCTCCCCCGTTTATCGATCGAAGGTTAGAAGTTTTAGCCGGCTTTTTCGATGAGTCGTCGGGGAACTTCAAAACTACCATTCCACCCGAGGACCTATCCGAGACGAGCTTCAAATGCCCATTTGGAACGTTTGCTTTTTGGCAGATCTTATATGAGTTATGCAATGCGCTAAGGACGTTCCAAGGGGTAGACCCTCCCGACAAGGAGGAGATTGTTTTGGTGGACCCTCCTATTATCTTTCACCTGGATCAAAAAGGGAGTATGTTGAGCTAATGACGTGAAACAAGCGCTTCTTGGGAGGCAATCCAAGTTCTTCTCATTTATTTCTTTTATTTTCTTTCTTTCTTCTTAAAATGAAAATCCAAAAAACATTTGAAAAATTAAAAAACAAAAAAAAAATATAGATTTTGTTAAGATTCGTGTACATATTCTCTTGAGTTTTTAATTTCGTGTGACTTTCTTGTATAGTGTGTTGTTTTCCGACTTCAACCTTAGGCGATTGGATAAGTGAGTAGCGTTCATGAGGCTGGGAGATACTAGTCATGCTCGGTTTTTGCTTGGATTGATCAGATGCCTAGGTGGACCCTACCGAGTTCGACTCAAACTCGCTCGGTTAAGGAAGTTTTTGTTCCCCCTCCTTTTACTTGGTTTTCATTAAAATGCGGGTAATGTATGGTTTAAGTGTGGGGTGGGTAGGTGATTAGGGTCCGAATTTTTTTCAAGCATGATTTGTTGTTCTTAACTCGAGCCTTAGCGAAGTGACTCATTCTTGGCGAAGTGACGCTTACTATTTGCGCATTTACATGGTTGAGTCGATTTTTGTGTCGTTTGTGTCTTTATTACATTGTTGAACAACTCCACGTGCTTGGAAGTTTGAATAGTTTACTTGTCGAGTTTTTGCATGTTTTTGGCCTATTGTGTGAGGGGTTGAATTTTTTGTGCTTC
>BMAC01000075.1:793282-824619 GCA_014905375.1 Phtheirospermum japonicum
CTCTAAAAGCTCTTTTGATTTCGCTCCCAAATTCGGTGCAAACTAGTGAGTAGCCTTGTGTGATTTATCGGCTTGCTTGCATTTTTAAGGAAATTGCATTGAGAAGGTTTGATTTCGCTCGTACATGGTTAAATGCGAAAATGACCTCGAGGCACATATATCACCCTTGTTACGAACATATCCATAAATTTAAGCTACTTTAAAAATTCCAAATGACCCCCCTTGAGCCTTTATCCCGTTTCTTGTTAGCCGAGCTCGATTTTAGATCTTGTATCTTCATGTATTGTGAGGTGAGAGGGTATGTCGTTAATCGATGAGAAACGTGAAGGAAATCTATTGTGGGTTTCGGGTTTTGAGTTGCTTATACAAAAAAAAATACTCCAACACTAATCATGAAAAGTGGTAAAAGCGTGCGTTCGCGTGTAAAGACTAATTCAAAAAGGGTTAATTCTAGTAAAAAGAAGCAAATTCATTAAGCTTCTAAGTGTTGTGAAATAAAAGTCGGGAAAGAGTGTGTAAGAAGAAAGGATTTCTGATTAGCACGGAGTTGTCTTGATTTTTATTAGTATTTTAGTTTATTTTTCTTATTGTTTTTGGTATAAGTTGGACGATTTAAACTTAATCTCGTATTTTTATAATTCCAGCTTATTTTACCGCATTTTGATCGTAATTGATGCAAGTAGGTGATATTTCATTGTTTTTCACCTTACAGCTAAGTACCCAGAAGAGTTCAGCGCGTAATAGACAAAGTTCGATGTTCAAGAATAGGAGAACGAGCTTCCCGGCAAAACGAGTAGCAAAAGATAGAGAGAGACGGAGGCAGACGCGCAGTCGCATCGACTGACGTGACCGTCGATGCCCTGTCGACGCGAGCCATGATCCGCATGCGTCGACGCACTGTCGACGCAACGTCGACGCAACTTGCTGAAGCGTCGATGTCGACGCACCCAGTCGACGCACCCGCCCAGCCGACGCGCACACCCAGGCAGCAGCAACGCCGAGCATCAGCGCGCGTCAGTCGACGCACCGTCGACGCGACGGCCCAGTTTCGTGATTTTTAGGGTTTCTTGTGTGCCAAGTCATGAAATAACTAAATAAACCCTTCATAATTCGGATTAAAGACACAACCACGACCCAAAACACTTACCTAGGGTTGAGAAACTTATTTTCAACACCCTACAACATATTTCCAAGATCTACATCGAAGATTCAAGATCCGAAGCACCAAGACGAAGAAGTTCGTTCAAGCTCCGATTTCTCGACCAAGATCAACCATCTACAACCCGGATTTTCAGAGCAATTACAGCACCTTTAGCTACTTAATAAGTTCTCTAAACTCTAGTTATTCTTAGTTTAATTCTAGATAATTTATGTTTAATTATTTCGTTTGAATTTCTAGTTTCGTTAGTTTATTTTGAATCGTTTGAACCGTTGAATCGCTGAATCTTTGAACCTTAGATTTCGTTTTTAATAATTAATTAGTTGCTGCGTTTTACCTTCGTTCATGCTTGGTGATGAGATTGTTCATGCTTAGTTCATTTATTGCTTATGCTTGGTTAATTAGTTTATAATATGCAATTGCTTGGGAATTTTAGAATTAATTTTGTTCTTGAGAATTCATATGCTTGATAGTCGTAATCGTAGTTCAATCCATACTAGTTAATTATAGTTGGTTAATTAGTTTAATTTAATTAGTTCAAGATAGTTAGTTATTGCTTTTTAATCTCGTAGTTATAATTTTCAAAAACCGAATTTATACAAGTTCTCGTGTTAAACATTGTGATTAAACAAACATTAAAAATTCCGAACATCAGTCCTTGAGAGACGACTCGAGTTAAGCTTGCCAACCTACACGCGATCCCGTTCTCTTGCGGGCGAGCTATTAAATTTCTGACAATTATTTATAAAGTAGGCACACACAAAAGCTCGAATCAATTTCGATTGAGAGTTTGGTGATTTGGGAAGAGTGAAGCGATCATAAGCTTCGGGTTTTAAAAGTAGGGTTTTGTATGTTATTGATCATGTTTGATCGTGTGTTAGCCACTATATCCAAATATTACATACCTTACAAAAGAGCCACCATTACAACTCATAATTAAGACCTCTTTCGATTCCTATATGGTCATGTGCTATGAGCAATTTTGAGCGTCCGATCTGTGAAATCTTGACAAGGTGCATGTATTGACCGACTCGAGCGTAAACACGTCCCATATACTAAACACTTGAGCGAATTGAGCAAACACCCTAAATTACCATTTGGGAGGAAGTCATCGATTTGGCTTGCATTTGAGAAAGAGTAATACGAGCAATGCTTGACAAAAGCGAGTTTATGTTGATACTTCCATCATATCGATAAGGATAAGCACAAGGGTTTCTCTTCTTACATAAGGTTCATTACATGTACACTCTTGATTCTTTTCGTTGTTCGAGGAAGAACAAACCGATAAGTGTGGGGTAGTTTTTGCATGAAATTATTGTGTTTTTCCTTGTATTTTTAGTTAGAGTTTAGCGTCGTTTCTAGTAGTATCGAGTCATTTTTCATTAGGTTTTAAGACTTTTTCTCGTTGATTTTCTTTATGGCTTTAAGAGTACGATACGTGAGATGTTTGTGCTATTTTTGGGTTATTAAGTTTGAATTTTTGTTTTGTAGGTGGCTAAAAGGATTATATTCACTCGACAGACGTTTTGGACCGGAAAATGAGAAATTCGAGCCGAAAGCATCCGTGATCGACTGAAAAGCTCCAAATCGACTACCCGATCGACTAAAAGATCTCCAAATCGAATGTCGGGCAGTAGCTTCCCCCATCTTGGCAATGCAGTCAATAGACTGCTTTGCAGTTTATAGACTGTTGCTTTGCAGTCGATAGACTTCGGGAATTTTGAGCATTTTTTACGATTTTGCCCCTACAAACAACTATAAAAAGCCTACATCTTGCACCTATGAAGAGATATCACTCCCTTCCCAACCCTAACTTGGGTTTGGGATCAAAATTACTCTCAAGCTATTGGATAATTCTCTTTTCTTAGGTTTTAGATTCAAATTCAAGTTTTGACGTATTTTCATTTCTAGATTTAGGTTTAGTTTCATACTTGGCCTTGGGTTTGTAAACCTAAGAAGAATACAAATACTCATATGGATTGTTACTTTTGATTGCAATTACATTCAAGCTTTGTTTCCTTTCTTAATTCAAGTAAGTTTCCTTTCAATTTCATGTTTTATGCTTTATTTCCATGCTTTGTTCTTCATTTCCATGCTTGTTCTTCATGTTATGCCTTTTGCCTTAGCACCTTGATTTATTGCTTGATCTTAAGAATTGGCTATGTAATCTAGATGAGTGACACATCTAGATCATAGATCAAGTATTAGATCGTCTTGATTTTAAGTCTTTCCTATACTTTATTTGCAATTTTATTTTCATGCATAGTTTTAGGTTAAATCTTAGATCTACTCTTTGTTTCTTGTTACTTTCCTTAAAGTTTTAAACTTTCATGTCAATTTCCATTGCTCTTTTCATTCATGCTTTCAATTTTTGCTTATTTGCATTATTTAGGATTTTATGCATAGTTGTACCTTGTGCATGCATGCTTGTATTTGGTGAAACAATGCTTTTTCTTGCTTATTTGAATTACTGGCTTGCATTTACATATTGAGGCATCCGACCAATATGCAATTTCATTTCTAAGCTTAGTTAATTGCTTTATTTTCATTTTCTTTTAATTTCCAAAACTTGAAACACCTTGAAACTTACAATCGATTCGAATTCCGATAATACCGAGCCATGAACCCGTTGATATATTTCAACACCACTAAAACTCTTCTAACAGCGTTCTTCCCTTTCTTCAAAAGATCCATCAAACTGACGAGCTACCAACTGGGAATCTGTATAAGCTTTGATTTTTCTCGCACCCAGGCCGCTTGCCATCTTAATGCATTGTAACAAGGCCTCATACTCTGCCTCTTTATTAGACGCCTTGAACCCTTATTTGATAGTCAAATCCAGATTTTCCCCCTCCGGGTTGGTCAATACAATCCCCAGCCCAGATCCTGAGGCCATAGTTGATCCGTTCGTATGCAAAAGCCATGTTTTCTATTCCTCCTCATGTCCTTTCAAGCTTGTCATTTCCTGTAAGAAGTCCGCGAGCACCTGCGCCTTGATAGATATTCATGACGCATATACCACATCGTACTCACTTAATTCTACCGCCCACTTCACTAGTCTTCCTGGCACGTTTGGGTTACTCAAAACCTGTTTGAGAGCCAAGTTGGTGCGTACTTTTACTTTGTAGCCCAGAAAATAAGGCCGCAACTTTCTTGCCATATAAATTAATGCAAAACCCCCTTTCTCCAGGTCGGAATAATTCATCTCGGCTCCCCTCAACATTCTGCTAATATAATAAATAGGCTTTTGCACGCCTTCTTCCTCCCAGATGAGCACTGAACTCATCGCGGCCTCTCCAAAATATATATACAAAATCAGATCTTCTCCTGGAATTGGCTTGGTTAGAACTGGTATTTCTTCTAAGTATTCTTTAAGCTTTTCAAAAGCTTCCGCAGCCTCCTTGGTCCATTCGAACTTGGACCCCTTTCTAAGCGTTCTGAAGAAAGACGCACCTTTCTCTGCTGACCTGGAGATAAAACGACTAAGGACTGTGATCCGAACAGTTAATACCTGAACCTCACGTATCGTCTGATGTGGCCTGAATAGCTAGACCTTGTCTGGGGTAGAACTGAGTTGAGATTACAAAAGAGAAGACCAGGACGATACGTCAGACATGTCCTTGAAAAGATCTGACCTGGTCCTCCCAGAAGAAACCAGAGACACAGCGAGAGCAGGTTCGCCTCATCCTGGGAATCATCCTGATCTAGATGATCACAGGTCAGCCTTGTCCTTGAAAAGATCTGACCTGGTCCTCCCAGAAGAAACCATAGACACAGAGAGCAGGTTCACCTCAGCCTGGGAATTATCCTAATCTGGATGATCACAGGTCAGCCTTGTCCTTGAGAAGATCTGGCCTGGTCCTCCCAGAAGGGTACAGGTGGGACCGCTTGTCCCAAATTAGTTGCATAATGGCTCTTGATTCGCGGCCTTTGTTTTCGAGATCTAGGATGAGGTCCCCACTGGGAAAACTATAAATACCTCAGCCTCAATGCTGAGAGAGGTATGTCCTTCTTGTGCATTCTTTTCCTTGCGCACTAAAACACTCCATAACGCTTGTATGACTTAAGCATCGGAGAGGTTTCCACCGGAAAACCTCCGGTGGTCCTTTTCTGACATGTTTTTGGGTACAGGTCAGTCGTGCACAGGGCGAAGTACTGGTTTCAGGCGTTATTATATTTTCCAAGTGAATCAATTGGAGTCGTCTATGGGAAACTTCATTCAAAGCTAAGATGTGAGTAACACATGGATTCAACAGAGCTCCGGCAAAATTTAGTGGCGAAGTTGGGTGGTACACCTAGCTCTGCCGCGCCATGGGATATGCCAAAGCCCACGGGAGCATAAATGACAGGACCAGCAGAGACAGGGCCATCGGCAACAACCGGGACAGGCACCATACAGCCCCCCTCCGGCGGATCCACACCTGCTGATGGTGGATCACTGAATGAAACTTTCCTTAGGAAGCTGTCCGAGGTCATCGGAAAGGCTGTGGAAGTGATTGTAGATAAAAAGTTCGCAAAATTCTCAATGCCCCCGTCCCAGACTGTCTCGCCGCCGGAGACAGAGCCACCGCGTGCCCAGTGCACGGCCAGGTCTCCTCTCTGGGATGAGGAAGAGAATTTTTCAGCTTCTGCTAGCGAAACTTCGAGCCAAACCAACCCGGACCTCACTAAGCAGATGCAAAATCTGCAAAAAGAGGTCAGGGAATTCAAGAGAAAAATAGCGGTTACAGGGATGGCGCCGGCACGAAGAGGCACGGTGTTCACTGAGGAGGTTATGCGCGATGATGTGCCAGCCTCCTATAGATCCCTGGGTTTTGAGTATAGTGGGACAACAGACCCATGGGATCACTTGAGCTGTTTCGAAATCGCAGCGGCTGTGCACAAATTCTCAGATGCGGTCATGTGCCGGGTCTTGCCAATAACTTTCACTAAATCAGCCCAGCTCTGGTTTAGCCAGTTGTCGCCACGTTCTATCAGCAACTTTGACGAATTCAACTCGACATTTCTGCATCAGTTCACTAGCTGCATGAAATATCAGAAAATGCCGCTGGAGCTGTTCAGTTTGAAGCTGGAGGAGAATGAGAGCCTACGTGCTTATATCAATCGGTTTACAAATGCAAAGATAGAAGTGCCGTCAGCATCGGAAGATCTCCTGGTTAATGCTTTAGCACAGGGGCTCAGGAGAGGAGAATTTTTCCGGTCGCTGATTGTGAAGCCAGCCCTGAAGTTTGGAGAACTCTTAGAAAGGGCAGAGAAGTCTATTCATTTGGAAAAGGCCCTAAAAATCAAGGAGGAAGGAGAGAAGAAAAGAGATATGTAGAAAAAGAGGACAGAGTGCCGATAAAGAGGTCCAGGCCAGATCGGGCTGGAGGACGACCTCGTTTTAACAAGTACACACCCCTGGAGACCCCTCAGGGGGAGATCTTGCAGGAGATCAAGAGACATCCTGATCTCAAGTGGCCTAAGACTTACTCTCAGAAGCCGAGAAAGGAAAGGTCTGACCGATTCTGTAGGTACCACAATGAGTATGGCCATGATACAGACCAGTGTACCCATCTTAAGGACAAGCTAGAGAATGGTGCAGGCTGGGCACCTTAAAAAAATTGTCCGAATGAGGAGAGAAGAGTCCAGGTCTGGCTACCGCAGTCGTGAACAGCCCCAGGAGAGCAAACAAGAGCAGGATAATGGGTAGAATGGCGGAAAATGAAATGACCAGGTCCAGATCATACGAGGAGAAATCCAAATGATCACGGGTGGTGAGTGGGATGAGCACTCTAAACGAACTCAACATAGCTATGTCCGAGCCGCAAGAGATCTGATCAGGAAGACGCGAGAGGTGGGACAAATAGCACCAAGTTAGAGCATATGTTTCGGCTCTGAAGATGAGGATGGTATCTTGGCTCCTCACATGGATGCCTTAATTATAAGGGCCACCATCGCAAATTACAATGTGAAGCGAGTATTTGTTGACACAGGAAGCTCTGCCGATATCCTTTTCTATGATTTTGATCGGCAGTTAAGACCGGATGTGCAATTGGAGGAAGTAACAACTTCATTGGTAGGGTCTGCAGGGGGAGCCTTGAAACCCTTGGGAGCAGTTAGACTTCTGGTAACACTGGGGGAAGAGCCATATAGAATAACCAAGACAGTACGATTTTTGGTTGTAGATGCACCATCCTCATACAATGTTATGTTGGGGCGACCATCCCTGAGCCAGTTCCAAGCAGTAATCTCAGTGTATCATATGAAGTTGAAGTTTCCTACTCAGGATGGAACAGGCGAGGTCAGGGGAGACCAGTATGCGTCCAGGCAGACATATGTCAAATGTATCCGGCGTAATGAGTAAGAAAGACAGAGCAAGAGAGCTAGGCTGGAGAAAGCGATGCCAAAGCTAGCTCAGAGAGAAGAAGGTGTGATGATGGTCGAGGTGGTCCCAGGGGATGATAGTAGGGTCGTGCGTGTAGGGTCGACCTTGAGCCCAAAAATCTTGGTAGACCTGGTCCAATTTCTGAGGGATAATGTTGACGTCTTTGCCTGGTCTCCACAGGACCTGGTGGGGATAGACCCGGCAGTCGTCGAGCACCACCTCAACATCAGTCCTGGAGAGAAGCCTGTGAAATAGCGAAAGCGTAATTTCGATCCAGAAAAGGAGGCAATCATTGAGGCCGAGGTTGAGAAACTGCTGAAAGCCAAGTACATTCAGGAAATACAATTTCCCAAGTGGATTTCCAATGCAGTATTAGTTCCCAAGACTCAGGAGGACTGGCGCATGTATATAGATTTTCGTGATCTTAATCGTGCCTAACCTAAGGACCACTACCCCCTGCCACGGATAGATCAGCGAGTTGACTCTATGTCTGGGTGCGATTTGTTAAGCATGATAGATGCCTCACAAGGCTATCATCATATCAGGCTAGCAGAAGAGGATTGGAAGCGGTTTAGTTTTATAACCCCGAAAGAATGTACTGTTACGTCGTTATGCCGTTTGGGCTCAAGAATGCGGGTGCCAGGTAGCAGAGGCTAGTGGATAAGATGTTCAAAGCACAGTTGGGAAGGAACATGGAGGCATACTTTGATGACATGTTAGTCAAAAGCGTGAAGGCGACCTCGCATGTGGATGATCTGATAGAAACCTTCGAGACTCTGAGGAAGTACAGGATGAAGCTTAACCTTAAGACATGTGCGTTCAGGTTCAGATATGGAAAATTCTTGGGGTACATGGTTACTAAGAAAGGGATCGAGGCTAACCCTGAAAAGGTAAGAGCTATAATGGAGATGGGGGCCTCGAGAAATGTCAAGGAAATGCAGTGCTTGGCAGGCCGAATCAATGCCCTGAGTAGATTCGTCTCCTGTTCAGCTAAGAAAAGCTTACCATTCTTCCAGGCCTTGCATAAAAAGGCTCGTTTTCAGTAGAGTGGTGAATGTGAGGAAGCGTTCTGTAGGTTGAAAGAGCACTTGGCTAGCATGATATTACTCACCAAGCCAATCCAGGGTGAACCCTTAATTTTGTATCTGTAAGTAAGCCAGCAAGCCGTCAGCTCTGTCTTTCTTAGAGAGGAGGGTAAGGTACAGAGGCCATCGTATTATTGGAGTAAAGTTCTGCACGAGACTGAGATTCAATATGTAGAAGTAGAGCGAGCAGTACTAGCCCTTGTTGGAACAGCACGAAAACTGCGTCCATACTTTCTCTCATATAACATAGTAGTGCGAACGAATATGCCATTGAAGGCCATCATGGACAAGCCAGAGGCGTCGGGGCAGCTGGTCAAATGGATAATTGAGCTCATCAAGTTTGACATAACTTTCGAACCTAGAACAACCATTAAAGCCCAAGCACTGGCTGACTTTATGCAGGAGATGACCAGCTCTTCCGAGGGCAAAAACGAATGGATGATTTTTACAGATGGCTCCATAGGAAACCAAGGTTGTGGTGCAGGAATAGTATTAATTGATCCAGCAGGTATAGCTACTGAATATGCAGTGCGAATGAACTATGCTCTGTCCAATAACGCGGCTGAGTATGAGGCCCTTCTAAGAGGAGTTCAAATGGCAAAAGACTTGGGTGCAGAGCATGTGTGTGCAAAGGTTGATTTGCAACTGGTATGCAGGAAAATAAGCGGCGATTTTGAGATGAGAGGTGAACATATGAAAAGATATCTAGCTCGGTTCAAGGAACTAGCCAAGGATATGAAGGCCCTGACTGTCCTTCAAATTCCTAGAGAAGAAAATGGGAGAGCAGACTATTTAGCTAAGGTAGCCAGCTCAGCTGTGGATTTCCAGGAGAAGGTAATCACTTTATTGATGGCCGACAATAAATTTAGGACAGAGTTGGTATGTTCGGTGGAGGAAGGAGAGGACTGGCGCTCTCCCATCACGACATATCTGGAAAAAGGAGAGCTGCTAAAGGACAAGAAAGAGGGAGTGAAGGTGAGAACCAGGTCTGCCCGATTCTGTTTGATTAAGGGGACGTTGTTTCGGCGAGGCTCCGGGAAACCCCTATTACGCTGTCTAAGTTTAAAAGAGGGCACTCATATCCTCAAAGAGATCCACGAGGGCTGCTGTGGCAATCATATGGGGGCAAGGGCCTTGGCCAGTAAAGTAATGTGAGCTGGTTATTTTTGGCCATCGCTACAGAGAGAGGCTAAAGACTTTGTTAAGAGATGTGAGAAATGCCAGAAAATGTCTCCCTTGACTCACCAACCAGCACAGGAGCTCATGACAATGAGCTCTCCCTCTCCCTTTGCGAAGTGGGGGATAGACCTGGTCGGCCCATTCCCAATGGCTCCAGCCCAGAAGAGATTTTTATTTGTAGCCATCGATTATTTTAGCAAGTGGGTGGAGGCGGAAGCTCTGGCAAAAATAACGGAAGAGGTGGTGATGGGCTTCATCTGGAAAAACATTATACGTCGGTTTGGCGTTCCAAGGGTCATGATCTCGGATAATGGTACCAGTTCATGGGAGCCAAAATTAGGGCTTGGTGCACCAAAATGAAAATCCAGCAACACTTCACATCTGTTTACCACCCGCAAGCAAATGGACAAGTCGAGGTGACCAATCGCATCCTTGTCCAGGGACTCAAGTCACGCTTAGAGAGATAAGGGGGTAAATGGGTGGAAGATCTAAGTGCAATACTCTGGGCCTACCACACTAATCCTAAGGAAAGCAAGGGTGAAACCCCTTTCATCTTGGTTTATGGCATGGATGCCGTCATCCCCACGGAGATCAGTCTTGAAACCCACCGAATACAAAACTTCGATGAAAATCACAATAACGCATTGGTGCAAGATGCGCTACATCTAATCGAAGAGAAAACAGAGCAGGCAGCGATTAGGATGGAGCATGTGCGAGGACAAATTCAGGTAGCCTATAACAAGATAGTCTGGAAGAGGTATTTCCAGGTGGGGGACCTGGTCTTACGAAGGGCTGACCTGGGAAAGTCCAAGGGAAAGCTGAATGCTACATGGCAAGGGCCATTTCAGGTCATACAGGTCTTGGCAGGCGGCGCTTACAAGTTCGAGGAATTAGATTGGGCCGAGATACCCCGAGCATGGAATATCTCGAATTTGCGTAAATTTTATGTGTAATATGATTCTTAGCCAGGAATGGATTTTATGTGTAATATGATTCTTTATATATAATGATAATGAAAGTTTGTCCTTGTTTTGTAATAAATGGATTTCTCTAAAGCCAGGAATGGCTATGGGCGGATGCCCCATTTTTTCCTGACCTGATTGTTAGTTTAAGCCAGGATTGACTAAGGGCGGATGCCCCATCTTCCTGACCTGATTGTCAGTTTAAGCCAGGATTGGCTAATGGCGGATGCCCCATTTTCCTGACCTGATTGTCAGTATGAGCCAGGATTGGCTAAGGGCGGATGCCCCATTTTCCTGACCTGATTGTCAGTCCAAGCCAAGATTGGCTAAGGGCGGATGCTCACGAAAGTGCTTGACCTGATTGTCAATCCAAGCCAGGATTGGCTAAGGGCGGATGCTCACGAAAGTGCTTGACCTGATTGTCAATCCAAGACAGGATTGGCTAAGGGAGGATACCCTAATCTGCCTGACCTGATTGTCAATTTGTGTCAGGAGCGGCCTAAAGACAGATGTCCCAAATTGCCGGACCTGATGGTAAGTCTAAAAGCCATGACTGGATAAAGGTAAAAACTCTAATTTGCTTGACTTTATTGAACAAATAAAGACAGGAATTAACCAAAGATTGGTCAAAATTTTGATGAAAGTATTCTCGCATTCATTACAAAATTTCTTGGAAAGTACAGCAAAGGGAAAAATTCAAAACGCCTTCTACGAGTGAAAAATAGGCAAGTCTGATTACAAATGCATAAAATAAACAGAAGAACAAAAATGCAGGAAAAGACCAGAAACATCTAGCAATGAGAAGCAGAAGCTCTCCGATCAGAGGCCAGAACAAGGCGGACATGCCACACCTCATGCTCAGTTTCGTGGAAGCACTGTCGATACTTATTGGCCCGCTCAGAGATGGCATGAGCTTCTCCGGCAGCGATGGTCAACCGGTTCACCAACTCCGTCAAGTCGGCCTACTCTTCTTGCAGCTGGTGCAGCTCTGCCGACTCTCGCTTGTAGTGGCGCTTCTTCTGTCTCTTCCTCTCCAAGAGCCGGTACACATAGCTGAGTTTCACCCGGAGCATAGACAGTTTGTGAGAGAGTTTGAAGTTCTTGACAAATAAAGAGAGATTTTTTCGCTTCACAAGGATAAGCCATTGCATAAATTGAAAGATAACAAATCATAAGTGTGCATATTTAAAAGAAAGAAGGCACGTGCCAGGGAATAAAAAGTACTAGGGTTTCTGGAAAATAAGGAAACCCTAGAATACCAAACGTCACTACGAGACAAGAAAATTCATTACTATTAATCAAACATTGTTCAGTACAAGTTCATGAGAAAGTAAGACATATCAGCCACACAGGCAAAACAACATATCTGTCAAGAAAAAAGAGGTGCAACCTAAGCAATACTAAACTTAAATCCCTGCGTCTAGCTCCTGCACGAGCTGCTCTACAGTCTCCTCTGTCAGAGCACCAAGAGATGCTCCTCCCGGAAGCTCCCCCAAATCAGCAAAGGTGGGGGAGGGAGTAGAGGTGGTGAGCGCAAGAATCAATTCTGGATTTGGCTGAGCTGCCTCTGGGGAAACCAGGGGAGCAGTGAAAGCGGCGAAAATGAGTGCAGCTAACTCGGGCGTATTAAGCTTATGCAGGTGGTCCAGCTTACGAGAATAGCTGAAAGAAGTAGGCTCGGGCGGCTTCTTCAGAATTTCCGCGCGGTCGAAGGGGACAGTAGGCTTCTCCTGGGCCCACTTTGCCTGGGCATCCAGAGAGAGGTGGAAGTATACCTCTGCCTCTGGAGCAAGCAGCTGATACAAGTGCTCTGAGCCCAGGAAGGCACGCTGGACATAATCCCAGGTGAGCTAAATCAGCCTCAGCCCTTCTTCGAAGTTAAGGAACTCCATTTTCCACGCTTCATGAGCCTTGGCCACGGTCTCGTCGGCCAAATTTCGAGCTTCAGCTAAGGCCTCATTCTGCGCCTCTTCCCTGGCCATCTCGACCACCTTTTGCTCTGCCTTCCTCACCTATTCCAACTCTTGATCGGCCTTCTTCGACTTATTAGCCCTCTCTTTGCCCAGATCGCGCAGCCTCCTCTCTTTCTCCTGCAAAGACTTGTGCTCCTTTGTCAGATCTGTATTCATCAGGGCTCCCCTGGCCCTGTCAACAAGGATTGACCTCTTGGCCGCCGCCTAAAAGAAGAAAGAAACTTAACCAAATGGAATGAAGGGTGAAAGAAGAGGAATAGTGGAAAGGAGACTTACCCTCGCTTCGTTCTGGCACAGAGACTCTATAAGGTCAGAGTCTAACCACTTCTCCAAAGTAGACCTGTCCGCAGTAGGGCACTGCCCTTGAATAAACTGAACCAGCTAGCTCTCCAGAGCAATTTAAGACAGACTTGTTAAATCAAGTGTCACTGGGGGTCGTGATCTTAACCCCAGGGTCCGATGGCCCTCCTAGACCCGAAAGGGTCATTTTCACGAGCTGCTCCGTCCTCTCCCCCGGAGCCAAGGGAGCAAGGATTTCAACTTCCGGCTCAAGAGGAGCTTGGAGAGTTCCCGAGCCGCGTGCCTCCACATGAGAGGGTTCAGGCACTGAAGCTCGCTGCTCTGAGCCTGAGTTGGCGCCCCTCTGGCGAGCAGCCATAATCCTTTGCATCATGTTTTTTACAGAAGCAAGAACATGTTAACCAAAATCGATATAAAAACACAAGTTCATGCAAAAACATTAAATTCCAGAGCTGTTAATATCATTTACCAATTTAGGGGTTCAAGTGATTGTTCTCCTCCTCAATATGGAAGAAGTCAATGGTAGAGGAGGTGAGAAGATCGGAAATAGGAAGGACATGCTCATTCAGAGTAGAAATTATTCGTTGAAGACGGGAAGACCTGTCTTTTACAGCCAAATGTTGTTAGGGTGGCAGCTCATCTATGGATCTAGAAGGAAAACCCCATTCCCCCAAACATTGAATAAAAAAGAATTTCTTATGCCAGGCCTTGTTAGAAGTGGGGATGCTAGTAAGGAACCGGAGACCAGTCCTGGCGCATAGATAAAAGTATCCAGGGGACGAGCTATTCACTTGGAAGAGCTGGTAAAAGGTCTGAGCTGTCGGGACCAGACCAACATACCTCATAACTAAACTATAACTTATAATAATCCTAAAGGAGTTGGGGACAAGTTGATGGATGGGAATTCTGTACAGTCGGGCTATTTCTAGTATTAAGGGGTGCACCGACAGGCGCAAGCCCGCTTAGAATTGATCCACATAAAAATTTAAAAAACCCACCGGCGCCTGGTAAGCTATTACGCCATCTTGAGGATTTAGCAACTCAAATCCTTCCGGTATCTGATATTTGTACCTCAGATCTTCCACCGTGCTCGCACTGAGAATAGAGCAGATATATGGCCGGTCGGGGATGTATGGGGGATACTCAAAGGAGGATGATGGTGAGGCCACTGCCGCTGGAGGAGAATCAGTGGCAAGAGAACCATCTAAAGGAGAGTCGGCGGCAAGAGAGTTGGTGGCAGAAGAATCGGAGGTGGGAGAGTGAGTAGCAGAAAAATTGCGGACAAAGAAGATGAAGACTTAGACATTAACAGAAGATTAGTTAGGGTTGAAGAAATACCTAATAAGTGGAGGAGATCGGAAAAGCTTGGGAAGAGTATTGAGTCACCGGGAGAGAAAAGACAGAGAGTAAAATATGCTTGTGGAAAAGTGAGGAGGATAGACAGGGTAGCGGGAGATAAAGGCAAAAAGGTATTTTCAAAAAATGGAAACCGAGTAAAAAGTGGGATCTTGATGGGATTCCCGCATTTAATGTTTTTCAGATGAACAGTACCCTAGGCGATGAGCTGGAACGCCAACTGCCAAAATATACGTCGCTGACCTATCAGTGGTGCAATACTCGAGGAGACGTGTAAGTGTGTTAACTGTCTCGGGATATGGACCGTCATCAATAATGCTAATGATTATGCAGATTTCTCAGGATCCGGTCAGATACAGAAAATTGGAAGGACGTGCGAAACCCTAACTGCATACGAAAGAAGAGCTTTGACATTCTACAGATCTACCCCAACCATTTCGGAGGGAGGAGTTAATGTGTCCTGAATACCTAAACCTGGTCTGGGGTAGACATGAGTTGAGATTACAAAAGAGAAGACCAGGAGGATACGTCAGCCCTGTCCTTGAGAAGATCTAGCCTGGTCCTCCCAGAAGAAACCAGAGACACAGCGAGAGCAGGTTCGCCTCATCCTGGGAATCATCCTGATCTAGATGATCACAGGTCAGCCTTGTCCTTGAGAAGATCTGGCCTGGTCCTCCCAGAAGAAACCAGAGACACAACGAGAGCAGGTTCGCCTCAGTCTGGGAATTATCTTGATCTGGATGATCACAGGTCAGCCTTGTCCTTGAGAAGATCTGGCCTGGTCCTCCTAGAATGGGACAGGTGGGACCGCTTGTCCCAAATTAGTTGCATAACGGCCCTTGATTCGTGGCCTTTATTTCCGAGATCTCGGATGAGGTCCCCACTAGGAAAACTATAAATACCTCAGCCTCAAGGCTGAGAGAGGTATGTCCTTTTTGTGCATTCTTTTCCTTGCGCACTAAAACACTCCATAACGCTTGTCTGACTTAAGTATCGGAGAGGTTTTCACCAGAAAACCTCTGGTGGTCCTTTTCTGATGTGTTTTTGGGTGCAGGTCAGGCGTGCACAGGGCAAAGTACTGGTTTCAGGCGTTATTATATTTTCCAGGTGAAACACCGTCCAAGGATGTGACATCTCCAAAATATCTCGCACTTTTTTTGGATTTACTTCGATACCTCTTTCAATCACCATGTACCCCAAAAACTTCGCAGATCGCACACCGAATGTGCACTTATTTGGATTGAGTTTCATCCCATATTGCCTAAGTTTAGTAAAAGCTTTTCTTAAGTCCTCCACATGAGACTTTACTTTTCTGCTCTTCACCAACATATCATCCACGTAAACTTCCATGGTGGATCCTAACAGGTCAATGAACATCTTTTCAACTAATCTCTGGTAGGTCACACCTGCATTCTTTAAGCCAAACGGCATAGACACAAAGCAATAGGTTCCTGTTGAGGTTTCAAAACTCACCTTAGGTTGGTCCTCCTTTGCTAATGGTATTTGATGATATCCCTATGAAGCATCCATCATGCTCAATAGCTCACATCCAGAGGTTTAATCCACCAGTTGATCAATTCGTGGCAGCGGATAATGATCTTTTGGGCACGCTTTATTTAGGTAACAAAAATCTGCACACATCCTCCACTTCTGTCCTGGTTTAGGTACCATTACAACGTTGGACAAGTACTCTGGGAATTGGGTTTCCCGAATATGGCCTGCTTTTAATAACTTTTGCACCTCTTCTTCAATTACTTTATCCAGTTCTGCCCCAAAATGTCTTCTTTTCTTTTTGACCGACCTCGCCTCTGGATCTGCATTCAAGTGATGTTGAGCAACCTCCGGGGATATCCTACCAATTCTCCATCCCCAAAAGCAAAAATATCTCAGAATTCTTTCAACAGCGCTATCAGCTCGTCTTTGATTGTTTCTATCATTTGGGTCCTATCCTCGTAGTGTACTATGGGCGACCTTCCTCCAACGAAATTTCCATCAATTTGAAGATTTTATAAAATTAGTTACAAAAAATATTAAAAACTTCTAAATAAATATATAACATAAAAAACATAATTATTATAAAATTACATAATATAATACATAAAGAAATTACAACATTATATAAGAAAATATAAAAAGTTTATAATTATTCTGAAATCAATAATAGTTTATTATATTTTTATATAATTTAAAAGCATTTTGACGTTTGATTTATATTTTTCCCAAATTAAGAAATTTAGTTTTATATTTCTCATTATTAAATATATTAAGTAATTATCCATGATTAAATATTTATTTTTATATATTTATTTAACTTGCTTTATAATTTTTAATGAGTTATATTATTATTTAATATTATTCTAAGTTTGTTAATTTTCATATTTATTAAATAAATATATGAATTTAAACAATAATTTATTAATAGCTTAAATTATATCAAGTTTTGAGATTTAATTTGTAATACATTATAATATTTTATTTTTGTTTACAAAAGTACTCAATTAATTTTATGACTCAATATCTTTTTTTCTTTTTTTTTTTATAACATTTATTTTTTTTCAAAATTTATTTAAAATTTAATCAATATTTATTTATTTTTTTGTCAAATTTAAAAGCAATTTTTAGTCTTTTAATATATAAAGTAATTATTCATTATTAAATATTTATAATTTTTTTAAATTTTTTTATTTTTAATGACTTATATTATTAGTCTATAATATTTAACATTTTTATTTTTCAAATTGATTAAATAGATATATAAATTTAAATGATATTTTATTATATATCTTCTGATTTGACTATTTAAAAAATAAAGAAAAATCAAAATTATAAAGTAAATTTGAATTTTATAAAATTAGTGTGAAAAATATTCAAAACTTTGAAATAATTATTTAAAATATTATATATACACACACACACATATATATATATAAGTAAAGTATAAATACTTACAGCAATGTTGAAATAAGTATGCACGACTAAATAATTACTTTTATATTTATTTAACTAGCTATATGGTTTTTGTAACTTATATTATTATTCTATAATCGCAAGAATTTTAATTTATAAATAATTATGTAAATTTAAATAATATTATTATATAATTTCTTTGAGTTTAATTCATGATATTTATTTAGTATTATATCTAAGGCCCATAATTGACTCTATGTTCACATATAGGAACATGGGTCTCATTTGAACTTAATCATATATATATATATATATATATATATATAGAGAGAGAGAGAGAGAGAGAGAGAGAGAGAGAGAGAGATGGGAACCAATCCATGTGTGGAAACTAGAAACCTTCTATATTACATAGGATGTGATGCTATTTATGAATCATGTACATGCTAATAAGATAATAGTAAAAATCAAGGGATATAAAAATAGCAATGTGAAAATATAAATAGCATTTTGCATTATTTAAATTAGCATTACATATAATGTAATATAGCGGTTCCTAAAATTCCCACATAGGGATTTGGTTCTCACATGTTCTTTATCCTACACACACACACGCACGCGCACGCACACACACGCACACACACACACACATACACACACACACACACACATATATATATATATATATATATATATATATATATATATAAGTAAAATCTCAAATACTGTAATAAAATGGTATTGAATTTTAATTTCTCAAGTAAAAATCAAAATATGATCTTAACCCTTTCACTATAATTAATTTCAAATCGTCGATTTCAATCTACTTTTTAGCAAAATCTATAAAAATGCATAGACGGGACAAAACAAATTACTTCGAGAAAAAAACAACACTCAAATAAAATCGTTAGGAGAAATAAGAATATTACCAGACATTCTCAATATAAAAATGCATCAATAGAAAATTATATTAAGAGACGAATTAAACATATTTTGAGTTCAAAGTTCCAAATAAACTAATGCTCATCCAATATATGAATTATAGTGGTCCCAAGATTCAATAGAAAACTTATTTATTTGTATGCGTGTCCAAGATTTAAATTTATGTTCAGGTAATAATATCATGATTTATTTATGTTCATCCTAAATAAATATCATTTTAAGTAAAAGTATATATATATTCATAGTTTTAGCTCTCACAAATAATAAATTCTCCATACATATTCTAATTTGGGATATTCAATCAATTCTGGATCAATAATAAATTCTCCAAATTGTTTTAAATTCAGATATTAAGTTAATTCTGGACACACAGCTAAATAAGTTTTCTCTTGAAGTTTGGGACAACTATAATTCATATATTGGATGAACATTAGTTTATTTGGGACTTCGAACTCAAAATATGATTAATCCATGTCTTGATATAATTTTTTATTGATGCATTTTTATATTGAGAATGTCTGATATTTATTTTGTTATAAAATAATTGAAATCGACGATTGGAAGTTAATGGTAGTGAAAGGGTTGAGATCATATTGCGATTTATATTTAAAAATCAAGTGTATATATATCACCCCTGTATATTAATTTAAAACCCTCATAACTTATATGTCTGATTCATATGTTTCATTTGATAAATAAAAATTTATGGTGCTTCGTTTGCTCATGTGTCATCCGAGCCTAATATTTACCTAATTTAATTTTTTTTTTTATTGTATCTTACCTAGTTTAATTCTTTTATTATATCTTGTCTTATTCAATACATTCTTTTGATTCCCCATATATAAAAATATAAATAATTCATATATAATTAGTAGATAAGATCTAAATTAGTTATTTTAATTAAAAGACAAACTACATATGATATAATCTTAATTACAAAAAAAACTTTATACTAAAATAATTAAATAAGTTTTATTGATAATATGATTTAAAATAATTTTATTTCTGGAATTTCAAATATTCTATAGAGGTAAAATATGAGTTATTTACAATAATCTAAGTATGTAACTAAATATTAGTAATGTAGTCAATCTAAACATAAAAATATTAAATTATATACTATTAATTAATTAAACATTGATTAGACATCAGTGCAATGCGACACGGGTTGATAGTATGACATCTTTTGAATACCCAAAGTATGCAACTAATAATTATTAACGAATTTATTCTAAACATTAATATATAAAATGATTTAATGATAATAACTAATAAAATATATATTAGACACGAGTTTAGAATGTGACACCATTTGAATTTTTGTAAGTATATAACTAAGATTATTAATGAATTTAATTTCAACATCAAATACAAAGTTATTTAATATTTATAGTAATTAATAAATAAATTAGATATGTAGAAGGCACGGGCTAAGAATACATTATTTTAATATTTATTTTAGATTTGAAATTCTATAATATCACAAATATTTTTTATATTTACCTTTTTATAAGTCCCGTGTAATACATGGATGTTAAACAAGTATATATTAATGCAAAATCCTCTTAATCTATGTGTCTTCCTCGAATGCATCGATTGGATAATAAATAATTTTGGTGTTTCGGTTGCTTATGTGTCATCCGAGTTTAATATATACCTAATTTAATGTTTTCCATTTATTGTATCTTGCCTAACTCAATATTTTCTTTTTCTTATAGTTAGTCTAAATTAATAGTTTACTTTTATTATATTTTGTCTAATTTATTAATTTTCTTTTATACTTCTAATATAAAAATATAAGTATATCATATATTATTAGTAGAAAAAATTTAAATCAATTATTTTAATTAAAAGAAAAGTTACATATGAAATAGTTTTAATTACAAAAGAAAAACTTAATTATGTAAATAACTAAATAAATTCTATTTATAATAAAATTTGAATTAATTTATTTCTGAAATTTTAAATATTCTGTATAGGTAAATTATTATATATTTTAAATAATTGGAGTATGTAACTAAATATTAGTTATGAATTCAATCTAAATATAAAAAAATAAAATTATATAATAATAATTCATTAATATTTATTAGACAATGACACAATGCGACAAGGCTTGGGAGTATGACTCTTTATGACTATAATTATTAATAAAATTAATCTAAACATAAAAATATAAAATAATTTAATAATAATTAATTAATTTTGATTAGATACGGGTTGAAAATATGACATCTTTTGAATTTTTATAAGTATGTAAATATAATTA
Source organism: Phtheirospermum japonicum (assembly GCA_014905375.1). Taxonomy (NCBI): domain Eukaryota; kingdom Viridiplantae; phylum Streptophyta; class Magnoliopsida; order Lamiales; family Orobanchaceae; genus Phtheirospermum; species Phtheirospermum japonicum. The sequence goes on from BMAC01000075.1 coordinate 813,779, forward strand.
TTAATAAATTTAATCTAAATATTAAAATATAATATTAATTAATAATATAATAATTAATAAATTGAACAAGGCACGGGTTGAGAATACATCATTTCAATTTTTATTTTAAATTTAAGACTTTGTATCACAAATGTTTTTTATATTTAATTTTTTAAAAATTTCGTGTAATACACGGGTAAAAAAAATTTGTGTGTGTGTGTGTGTATAATATTAAATATCCGTTTGTTACACACGGGTATTGTGCTAGTAGTAAATAAAAGAAAAACAGCAAACACATAAATAAAGAAAAAACATGCAGAGAAACACGTGGAAGCAAGAAATCACATTTGTACGCTTATCTATTTTTGTTTCTTATAAAATTCTCAAACTGCATAAAATCTTTCACAACAGAAATCCTTTCTTCCACAAATTTTTCATTTAAGTAATTAGTTATTTCTTTCTTTTATCGATTTATTAATTCTTTCTCTTATTGCCAGCAACATGGGTTCTAAAGTTATCGATACTAGTCTTCTTTTTCCCAAATCGCTCAAATTTGCAAAATTCTCCTAGAGAGATCCATCAATTCCTTCAGCAGAAACTTATTGACACCATTAACCCAATATCAGTTTTTGGTTCTTGCACAGAAATACCGATTATTCGACGCTCCCAACAGTTTGTTGTTGTTGTTGTTGTAAATTGTATTTAATCAATTTAATGGTACAGCGAAAATTCATGTTAATGAATTGTATAGGCTCGATCTACGTGTCGTGTAGTTAATCGTAGCTTTTTGAATTTCTCAAATCCAATTATTGGTGAGTGAGAAATGATGCTTGGACGTTGAGCGGTTGCTTAAATGCATTGTTGGGTATCCCACATTGAAAGTTTATCAATGTGGAAGGGAGTTTAATAATAATTTCTTTTCATTAGTGGACATCAAGTGGATCAGCGGGTATTGTGGGTTTTGTGTGAACAAAGCTTACGCGGGCTCCTAGACTTGGGTTCGCCCGTCCGCCTTCGGCGAAGCCGATGGTGGAGCCGAGCGGATCCGAGCCCGGTCCCGGACTTGGGTCTTAGGCAATTGGTCCGAATTGGCTGGTCCATGTGGGGTCCTGGTTCTGGTTCAACCCTGGTTATTTTTTTAGCCAAGTGTGGTTTTGGCCCCTGAATTATTTTTGTAACTCCTGACCGTTCAGGTCAAACGTCATGCTATTTATTTCATGCATGGACTTTACTTTGACCACTCTCCTGGCTGCGTTTGTATGTACACGCTGAACCTGTCTAGGTTCATGCTGTCAGGTGCCAGGTACGTTTTTGGATGTCTTAATAGCCTTTAACTGGATGTTGTTACCTCCTGCTGGAACCCCTATAAAAGGGTGAGGACTCTTTCATTTTTCCACACACGAAAATCACCTGAAAAACATACAGGCACCTGAGCTCTCAAGCATTCAGCATACATATCTTTTTGCATTTTCCTTTTACGTAGCTCGGTCCATTTTCTTCGAGTTCGCCGGAGATCTGGTTTCTAACGGTGCTGTTAAACTAGAGACGATAGTCGTTTTACCTTTGGGGACAAATTGTCTAAATTGAAGAGCACTATCGGGGTAATTTCGTCTTGCGGGAAGAGATTTTCTCGACTCGACTTGATTAATTTTTCTGTTTTATTTTTCCAGTTTGAGTGATATATTACATTCCCAGTTGTGCTCTTTCTAATTTTTCTAAAAATCGCAAGACGGAAATTTATAATTATTATAATCTGTAATATCCCCAAACTGGAAAAGAATGTCGACCTCCAGCACTCCGATCAGTTCGACCGCTCCTGCCGTTTCCTCCACCATTTCGACGATGACCACAACAACCACTGCCCCTGCAGTCACGAACACCACGACGATTGGCGCCTCTACGCCAAACACGACCATGAGTCATGCTGACTTCCTCTTCAACCAAGGGACAAGCGACACCCTCCTAGATACACTGTCGAAGCGCTTCTCGGCAACCAACCCGAACTCGGGCACAGCTTCGTCTACTGAATCGTTCCCTTATGGGATGGGGACTTTGGTCCAAACTGGGTCAGCTTCGGCTGTGAGCCATCCTACTCGGATGACGGGAACTACGGTTCCGAGCATGTTCTCAAGCACATCTTGGGCTGCTGGTTCATTCCCTTATGGGATGGGGACTTCGGTCCAAAATGTGTCATCTTCGACTGTGATGACGGGAACCTCGGTTCCAAGCATGTTCACAATGGCTCCGCCGACATACTATTTTGTTACCCATTCAACGGGTATGATGGGAACCTTTGTTCCAACTATGACTACTCTGGTGCACTCTTCACGGATCATGCCCGCCGTGGAGAAGCATCCAAAATTAACCGGTGAAGGCTTCAAAAGGTGGCAACAAAAGATGTTGTTCTACCTTACGATGATTGGCTTCGCTGACTTCGTGAAGGAAGACAAACCACCCACTCCGGACGAGTCCGAGACCAACTTCAATGTTCGTGCCGCCTACGATAACTGGCACAACGGCGACTATCTGTGAAAAGGCTTTCTCTTAAGTAACCTAGAAGATAGTCAGAGTAACGTGTACTCGGACGTAAAGACCTCCAAGAAGATCTGGGAGGCACTTGAGAAGAAATACAGTTCCGACGAGGCTGGAACTAGGAAATTTGTAGTCATGAACTTCATGGACTACAAGATGGTTGATTCTCGCCCGGTTATGGAACAAGTTCAAAAGTTCCAAATGCTGGTGAATGACGTCCACGCTGAGGGGATGGTTCTTCCGGATGCTTTCACGGCTGCTGCCATGATTGATAAGCTTCCACCGAATTAGAAAGACTTCAAGACGTACCTCAAGCATAAACAAAAGGCGATGTCTCTTGAAGATGTTATTCGGAAGGTACGAATTGAGTCCGAAGTTTGAGTTCAGTACAAGAATTCGAAAAGTTCGGCTGAACCTCGAGTGAGCCTACTCGAACGAGGAGACAACTCGAAGAAGTGGCCGCATTCTGGCAACACAAAGAAGAAAGCTCCTTCTTCTCAGAATTTCAGCGGCGACTGCTTTAATTGTGGTAGAACTGGACACAGGTCTAAGGACTGTCACAAGCCAAAGAAAAAGAAGGGCAATCTAAGTGCTCACTTAGCCGAAAGAGAGCTGACTAGTGATGATCTCATTGCGGTTATCACTGAGGAAGCTAACATGGTCGAGAACCATGGTCAATGGTTCATCGATACTGCTGCAACTGCCCATGTGTGTGCAGACCGGAGCTTGTTCTCCAAATACCATCCATGTGATGGAAGGAAGTTGAACATGGGAAACCAAGCGTCTTCGCAAGTTGCAGGTGTTGGCTCAGTTGTCCTCAAAATGACTTCTGGAAAGGAGATCACTCTGAATGAGGTGCTACACGTTCCGGACATCCGAAAGAATTTAGTCTCTGGTTCAATACTAGTTAGTCGTGGTTTTAAACTTGTATTTGAGGCTAATAAGTTTGTATTGTCTAAGTTTGGAACACCTCTAGGAAAGGGTTACCTTACAGATGGACTGTTCAAACTCAGTGTAATGGCTATACGCCCAAAACCTACATTAATAAAATTGCTTCTGATTCCACTTACTTGACTGAGTGCTCTAGTTTATGGCATTGTAGATTAGGCCACGTTAATCTAAATGCAATAAAACGTTTGTCAAATCTCAATTTACTTAAGGTAAATGAATTTGTTAATAAAAGTAAGTGTGAAATATGTGTAGAAGCAAAAATGACAAAATTACCATTTAAATCGGTAGAAAGGAGCACGACACCTCTAGAATTAATTCACACGGACGTATGTGATTTGAAGTTTGTACAAACAAGAGGTGGTAAAAAGTATTTTATTACTTTATTGACGATTGCACAATGTATTGTTACCTATACCTTTTAAGAGGTAAAGATGAGGCTATTGAAGCTTTCAAGAACTTCAAAAATGAATCCGAAAATCAACTTCACTGCAAAATCAAATCTATCAGAAGTGATAGAGGAGGGGAATACGTAGCTTCATTTGAGGAGTTGTGCAACGAAAGTGGCATAATTCATCAAACTACAGCTCTGTATGCACCTCAATCGAATGGAGTTACAAAACGCAAGAATCGTACTTTGAAAGAAATGGTGAATGCGTTGTTGATTAGTTCTGGGTTACCTCAGAACATGTGGGGGGAAGATGTTTTAACGTCTAACTATATCGTCAATAAAATTTCACTTAAAAGAAGGGACAAAACTCCCTATGGGTTGTGGAAAGGAAGGAAACCTTCTTACAAAATACCTCAAAGTGTGGGGGTGTTTAGAGAAGGTAGAAGTGCCTCTACCAAAGCAGGAGACAATCGGACCCCAAAACGGTTGATTGTGTTTTTATTGGTTATGCACTTAATACTAGCGCCTATCGATTTATAATTCATAGGTCAGAGGTTCCGGACATGAATGTCGGAACTACCATTGAGTCAAGGAATGCGATATTCTTTGAAGATATCTATCCTTGTAAGGATAAAGTTGCTTCCAGTTCAAACACTGGTAATGCTGAAGGAACTACAAGTCAAGAACTTGTGGGGGTTAAACCTAAGTCTCATAAACGACTTGGTTCAGAACTTGAAGCTCTAACTCCTAGACGGATCACTCGAGCTAAAGTTGCTAAGGATCTCGGTTCTGGCTATGTGGGTTTTCTCTTAGATGAAGAACCAAATTCACTGAAAGAAGCTATCTCACGAACTGATAGTTCATTTTGGAAGGAAGCTGTACAGAGCGAGATCGATTCGGTCATGCAGATCCATACGTGGATTCTGACTGATTTACCTAAAGGTTGTAAACCTTTAGGGAGTAAATGGATTCTGAAATGAAAGTTCAGAGCTGATGGATCAATCGATAAGTATAAAACTCGTTTGGTTGTGAAAGGATTTCTCCAGAAGGAGGGATATGATTTCTTTGATACATACTCTCCTGTGATGAGAATTAACTCTGTCCGGTGCTTCTAGCGATTGCTGCTTTGCACAATCTTGAGATTCACCAAATGGATGTAAAAACTGCTTTTCTAAATGGCGATTTAGAAGAGAAAATCTATATGGAACAACCTGAAGGTTTTGTAAAACCTGGACAAGAAAGGAAGGTGTACAAACTTGTTAAGTCTTTGTATTGCTTGAAACAAGCACCTTTACAATGGCACTTGAAATTTGACGAAGTGATGATGTCAAATGGGTTCAAGATAAACGAGTGCGACAAGTGTGTCTACATTAAGAATACTAATGACAGATTTGTTATAGTATGTCTTTATGTAGATGATATATTAATCATGGGTAGAAACCTACAAGTGATTAACGAGACGAAACTCATGCTGAAAAGGAATTTTGACATGAAGGATCTGGGAGTTGCTGACACTATTCTTGGCATAAGAATCATAAGAACTCCAGATGGAATTGTCTTATCACAATCTCATTACATTGAGAAAGTGATCAAGAAATTCAATGCACACGATAGTCTTCCAGCAAAGACACCTATGGAACTCGACGTTCACTTGAGTAAGAACAGAGGTGATCCTGTTGCTCAGAAGGACTATGTTAGGATCATTGGATGTTTGATGTACATCTCCAACTGTACAAGACCTGATCTAGCTTGCTCGGTAAACAAACTGAGTCGATATACAAGCAATCCAAGTAGAGAACACTGGAAAGCACTTATGAGAGTTTTGAGATACTTAAAGTATACTCTGAACTTTGGGCTACATTATGGTAGATACCCCAGGGTACTTGAAGGTTACTGTAATGCAAACTGGATATCCGACTCAATGGACTCTCTGTCAACTAGTGGATATGTGTTTGTAATAGGGGGAGGAGATTTTTCTTGGAGATCTACTAAACAGACATGTATAGCCTGATCCACCATGGAATCTGAGTTCATAGTTTGGACAAAGCAGGAGAAGAAGCAGAATGGCTTCGTAACTTTTTGGAAGATATTCCATGTTGGGAGAAACCCGTGCTGCCGGTTATGCTTCACTACGATAGTCAAGCTGCTATTGGAAGGGCAAGAAGTGGTTTGTAACGGTAAGTCTCGACATATTCGTCGAAGATATAACACCGTAAGACATCTGTTATCAAGTGGGATTATCTCGGTTGACTACGTAAGGTCGATAGATAATCTGGCGGATCCATTCACTAAGAACATAGCTCGAGATCAGATGTACAAGTTGCTTGTAGGAATGGGAGTGAAATCCACATTTTAAAGATGATTGTAGTGGAAACCCAACCATGATGAGTGGAGATCCCACAAACTTGGTTCAATGGGAAAACTAAACTATAAAATTCTGGGTAAGTAAAACTCTACGACCCTATTCCTTAACGGCAAAAGTAGAGTTTATAATTTATCACGTGGTGAGGATAAATCTCTAATTTTTAATGATTCTTGTACAGGTCTTTGACTTAAATATGACAGAATGCTGGTTTTTGAGAAGCACCTATGTACGCGAGAAGTGAGGGCCGCTTCTACTGAAGCTTATGAATCCAAAGAAGTTGTCCATGGCCAGAAACGGACACAAACGTGAGAACAAAAGAATTCTGAGACCTTAGTGGGTTGGTACTATTGTCTAGTATACACAAAGAGAAATAGTTCAAGAATTATGTTCACTAATCCGCCGGTATGCTCGGTAGTATTGACTAAAGAGGGTTCAAGGCCACAAGCCACCTATCCCTACTCTCTATTGTCTCTTAAGGACTGGGCTATGTATTTGCATTCATATTTTTTGTTTTTTGAGTTTCTCACTCATGTGGGGGATTGTTGTAAATTGTATTTAATCAACAGCAAAAATTCGTGTTAACAAATTGTATAGGCTCGATCTACGTGTCGTGTAGTTAATCGTAACTTTTTGAATTTCTCAAATCCAATTATTGGTGAGTGAGAAATGATGCTTGGAAGTTGAACGGTTGCTTAAATGCATTGTTGGGTATCCCACATTGAAAGTTAATCAATGTGGAAGGGAGTTTAATAATGATATCTTTTCATTAGTGGACATCAAGTGGGCTAGCGGGTATTGTGGGCTTTGTGTGAACAAAGCTTACGCGGGCTCCTGGACTTGGGTTCGCCCGTCCGCCTTCGACGGAGCCGAGAGAATCCGAGCCCGAGCCCGGACCTCGGACCTCGGTCTTGGGTCTTGGGTCTTGGGCAATTGGTCCGAATTGGCTGGTCCGATTGAGGTGGTCCGTGTGGGGTCCTGGTTCTGGTTCAACCCTAGCTAATTTTTTAGCCACGTGTGGTTTTGGCCCCTGAATTAGTTTTGTAACTTCTGACCTTTCAGGTCAAACGTCATGCTATTTATTTCATGCATGGACGTTACTTTGACCACTCTCCTGGCTGCGTTTGTATGTACACGCTGAACCTGTCCAGGTTCATGCTGTCAGGTGCCAAGTACATTTTTGGATGTCTTAATGATTTTTAACTGGCTGCTGTTACCTCCTGCTGGAACCCCTATAAAAGGGTGAGGACTCTTTCATTTTTCCACACACGAAAATCACCTGAAAAACATACAGGCACCTGAGCTCTCCAGCATTCAGCATACATATCTTTCTGCATTTTCCTTTTAAGTAGCTCAGGCCATTTTCTTCGAGTTCGTTGGAGCTCTGGTTTCTAACGGTGCTGTTAAACTAGAGACGATAGTCGTTTTACCTTTGGGGACGAATTGTCTAAATCGAAGAGTACTATCGGGCAATTTCATCTTGCGAGAAGAGATTTTCTCGACTCGACTTGATTAATTTTTCTGTTTTATTATTCCAGTTTGAGTGATATATTACATTCCCAGTTGTGCTCTTTGTAATTTTTCTAACAGTTGTTGTTGTTGTTGTTGTTGTTGTTGTTGTTCTCTCTCCCTGTTTATTCAATTTCTTTTGGTATATCCGATCAACATTTATCCTTCGGTTCAGATTTTACAAATATGTTCCAGATAATGCTTTTCTTCTTCTTCGTCCATTTTCTTTAAATATAATTTTTTTTCTATTTCTTCTTCTTCTTCTCCTCTCTCTCTCTCTCGGTTTTTATGGTTCATGTTTTTTTCCACTATATTAAATCATTGTCTTTATCATTTATTTTAGGTTGGTTAATATTGCAGGGAATGGTTCTGGTGTGAATTGTTTTTTGTTTTTTCAGTACAATTATCAACTTACTTGACAAGAACAAAGTTTAATTGATTTCTCTAAACTTCTATTTTTCTTGATATTGTCTCTTGAGTTTAATTTGAAAATAAATTAAGTTGATAATTTTATCATGTTTGTTAATTAATTTTATACCGACCCAATACATTAAGACCTGAGAATTGATAATTGCCTGAAAATATAACATAATATTAAAACATGAACTTAGATAGTTAAAATTGGAATTGATTACAAAATTTGCGAGATTGTATTTTTTCTTTTGGGGGCTAATTTTGATTATTGAATATAAGAGTTTCATATGTTTTTTTCAGAGAAAAAGGGAAATCTTATGAATGTTTATTGTGTTCTTAATGAAGGATTTTGATGTGTTTTTGTAATCTTGAAATTTGATCTTGGTGATACTTGCTCCCGAATGGATTTAACAGAAAAGGATTTTAAGATCTGCATATTTTTATTACCTAGCATGTGTATTTTTTGAGATTTGAATGCATACGTTGACATGTTAAAGCTTATTTTAATGATAAGGTTTGACTTCTTAGGTGGCAGTAGACCATAATTTTAGGATAAGGTTTTATTCGAATTATAACTATCAAAAGTAAAAATAAAATAGTGATTTTTATATAATTTTCAGTACACTTATCGATTAATGTATTTGGTGGAATAGTTACAAATATCCGAGCACAAAACTGGAAAAAGAAATATATAAAACAGAAAATAAATATTGTCGAGTCGAGTATGCACTCTGTCCGCAAGACGAAATAGCCCCGGTAGTGCCCTTCGGTTTTGGCTATTCGTYTCYAAAGATAAAACGACTTCGTCCCGTGATATCACAGCACCGTGAATATCAGGGTTCCGGCGAACTGAAAGAAAATGAACTGAGCCTTGTAAATGAAATGCAGAATATGTGTATGTTTTTTGTTCCAAATGTTCAGGTGTTTATGCGTATGGAAAGTCGCTGGAGAATGCAGGAGTCTCACCCTTATATAGGGGTTCAGATTAGGGTTACAGCAGCTGCCAATTAAGACGACCTTAATGGCGTTCAAACAGTCAGTTTTATCTGACATGAACCTGGACGAGTTCAGCGTGCAGATACGTCTGCTGTTTGAATTTCAAAAGTTGAAACCGTCTGACTGGTCAAGAGCCAGCCGTTACGTAACGGTCAGGTGCGTGAAGGTTCAAAAATGAAACCAGGGTTGAGCCAGAACCCGAACCCCATACGGACCAACACAATCGGACCACCCAATAAAGACCAATTGCCCAAGACCCAAGACCCAAGTCCCAAGGCCCAGGCCCAGAGCCCAGGACCCAGGACCCAGGTCCGGGACCGGGCTCGGGCTCGGATCCGCTCGGCTACGCCGAAGGCGGACTGGCGAACCCAAGTCCAAGAGCCCGCGTGAACTTCGTTTACACAAAGCCCACAACACTCTCTGGCCCACTCGATGTACATTAAAAAAATGTAATCATTTTTAAACTCTCTTCCACATTGACTAACATTCAATGTGGGATAACCGATAAAGCATTAAAGCAAACCGTTCAACTTCCAAGCATCATTTCTCACTCACCAATAAATGGATTTGAGAAATTCAAAATGCTACGATTATCTACACGACACGTAGAATAATCCTATACAATTCATTAACATGAATTATCGCTGTACCATTTAATTAGAATTAATCCAATTTACAACAATCCCCCACATGAGTGAGAAACTCCAAAAAACGAATGCATGAATGCAAATACATAGCTCAGTCCTTAAGAGACAATAGAGAATAGGGATACTTGAAGGTTACTGTGATGCAAACTGGATATCCGACACAAAGGACTCTTTGTCTACAAGTGGATATGTGTTTGTAATAGGGGGAGGAGCTGTTTCTTGGAGATCCACTAAACAGACATGCATAGCCCGATCCACCATGGAATCTGAGTTCATCGCGTTGGACAAAGCGGGTGAAGAAGCAGAATGGCCTTCGTAACTTTTTAGAAGACATTCCATGTTGGGAGAAACCCGTGCCACCGGTTATGCTTCACTGCGACAGTCAAGCTGCTATTGGAAGGGCAAGAAGTGGTTTGTATAACGGCAAGTCTCGACATATCCGTCGAAAGACATAACACCGTGAGACATCTGTTATCGAGTGGGATTATCTCTGTTGACTACGTAAGGTCGATAGATAATCTAGCGGATCCATTCACTAAGAACATAGCTCGAGATCAGATGTACAAGTTGCTAGAAGGAATGGGAGTGAAATCCACAACTTAAGGATGATTGTAGTGGAAACCCAACCATGATGAGTGGAGATCCCACAAACTTGGTTCAATGGGAAAACTAAACTACAAAAGTCTAGGTAAGTTAAAACTCTACGACCCTATTCTTTAACAGCAAAAGTAGAGTTTATAATCTGTCACGTGGTGAGGTTAAATCTCTGATTTTTAATGATTCTTGTGCAGGTCTTTGACTTGAGTATGACAGAATGCTTATTTAAAGAATAACCTATGTAAGCGAGAAGTGAGGGCCGCTTCTACTGAAGCTTATGAATCCAAAGAAGTTGTCTCATGGCCAGAAACGGACACAAACGTGAGAACGGAAGAATATTGAGACCTTAGTGGGTTGGTACTATTGTTTAGTATACACAAAGGGGAATAGTTCAAGAATTATGTTCACTAATCCGCCGGTATACTCGGTAGTATTAACTAAGGAGGGTTCAAGGCCACAAGCCACC
>BMAC01000075.1:836379-848448 GCA_014905375.1 Phtheirospermum japonicum
TGTGGGCCTCTTGTGAATAGGATGGGATTGATTAAGTGCCCGTGCAACAAGTGTTTAAATTTGGAGTCTCTGAAGTTGGAAGTTGTTCGGATGCATATTCAGAGTATGGGTTTGATGCATCATATGATATTTGGATTCACCACGGGCTGGAATGACAGAGACAAAATCGGAGTGAGGGATAAGGTGAAGTAGAACAAACCAAAATAATATTGAAAAAGTGGGGGGAAGGTGAATATTAGGTGGAGGGTATTAAATGAGGTAAGTGGTATTTTGGAAGGACATTTTATTAATAGGAAGGACATGTCGCTCCAACAAATGCACCATTAAATTGATGCTCTGTGGAACGAAAAATTATATTTACAGGAATGACATTGTTATTTATAGGAACGACAAATGTCGTTCCAATAGATAATTGGACCTACAGGAACGATTTTTGTATGTCGTTCCTATATGTTTAATCTATAGGAAGGACAAATTTGTCCTTCTAATTTTGTCCTTCCAGTAGGTGTCATTTGTTGTAGTGGGAGGCCGTGTAAATATGGGACTCACGAGAAAAGGGAAGGACAAGGAAAGGAAAAAAAAAATAAGAGTTATTTTTGCTGTAAACGTGGGGAAAAAACAAAGGAAACAAAGACGGAAAGAATAGAATTATAGAAAAGATATAGGGGGGCCTTAGACGAGAAGAAGGGAGAGGGAAAGAAGAATCAGTGAGAAAAGGGAGATAAAAAAAAAAGGAACAAAGAAAATAAAGAGGCGAGAAAAAAATAAATAAAATGACATTTGTGGAATTGATCCGTGTAACGTTACAGAAATAAGAAGACAAACACCGCCTGGCTAATAAGCTTTACTTGAAATGTGGGGAGGCCAATTAATATATAACCTAAATTTACTAAAATCATATATGTAAATAGTAACAAGGAATTTGAAATCTTTTGGGAAGGCCATGGCCCCCTCACGACTAAGCTATTATGTATAATGAATATGGATAATATGTATGGTGAATATATGTATTTTGTTTGATGAATATGAATATTATATGAGATGAATATGTATGAGATGTATTAATTTTTTATTGGGATAAGTGCAAATTGTATTGTATATATGTAATGTGTGATAAATATGAATGTTTTGTGTAACAAATATGACTTATATAAAATTAAACTTTCAATACTATAATATTTATCACATAATATACATATTCATCACATATGACATTTATATTCATTACGTAGTGAGAATTAGGTGCATAATACACTGTGCACTCGGGTTCATGATATACATTCTCACTTTCAATGTGCAAGTTTTATTAAAACATGTTTATTATAATTTATACAAAAAGTACCATGGTAATATGGAATTTTGAGTTAATAAAACATGACTAACAAAACATTTTTACAAAACTCTAACTAAACATACATGAAACTTATGCTCGAAGAAGCTTTCGGACGGTAAAAGGGAAAAGTTGAAACCCCAAAACCCAAGCCCTAGATAAATAATTCAAACCAAAATTTTATTTCCCTCTCCCACCCATATCTGCGGCCGTCGTCGCCTCTCGGCTCGCTCCGCGCTGAGCCTGTCTCACCCTCCCACTTGTTCTTTTTATAGCAGTTTTTTCCATGGTGACAAGTGTAAAAGTCATAGGTATCAAATTAAAATTTAAATTATAGATATATGTGATACTTTAATTATGTATTGTAATATCTCAATAAATTTTGAATGGTACTTTAATTTTGGTAAAACAAAAAAGAAAATTAGATGTAAAAATAAAAATATAACATATTTTCCTTTTACTTGAATTTGTGATCCTTTTACTTAAATAGTTATACTTTAAAGTGAATATGTAATAGTTTATACTTAAGAAATTCTAATGTTTACTTTTTTTTATATCTGTATTTGTGATACTTTTAACTAATTTTTTTCAATACTTTAAGTTGAGCAGATTCCGATGTGTTTTTTAGGTGATATTTTAAAAAAAATGAATCAATTGTTTTGTAGAGTGAAATAAGAGGAGTTGAGAGGTGATGATTGATTAAAGTCTGGCCCGGCAAATCCTTGTAAATGTAAGGCCAGAGTTGATAGATTTGTGACTTTAACCTCATATTTACGGTGATTGGAGTATTATATTATGATATTATCTGTATCTGAAATGAGGGAGCCAAGGTGATTCCAACGGCATAAACTTTGTAAATATTATTGCTAGTGAACAGTGGAAGTGGTGGCCACCGGCGAGCGACAAGCCATGGTGCCAACCGGTGGGAAGCACATTATGTGTATGTCTTACGTGGGAAAGAGAAATATAAATAAGTCATTATTTTTTAATTAAATAAATGAGTTGGAACGGATCAAATAATATGATATTGTTAAAAATAATATTTTAATATGAGTCATATCTTACATGAGACGCGCTCAATAAAAAATTGTATTTTTATATCCACATGGAGGTGGACTAATGTAATGACATTCGATATATCGTGTACCAACAAATAAAAAGGGCTCGTATCTAAGAAATCTAGTTGTTGAAGTTGGTGATCCGTTTTAATTAGTTGTTATTTTATAACTTGTTTGATTATAGTAGTAATAATGGGCTTGGGCCATAGTTTAATAATACCGAGTGAGATACTTGGACCTTGGTTTAATTTGGTAGTGTTCATGGGCTAGTATAGTTGAGATTTTAGTTTAGTAAAGTCACATCAATCAATTATATTGTACATCTTAGTGTACATAGTATAGTACTTTACTAGTGAAAGTTTGTTTATTTTTAATTGAATGTTCTTTATTTGTTATTTAATGATTATCACTTTTAACATCATACTACAAGAAAACTGGAATTTAGAGACGAATTTTTACGTTGCTAATAAATTATTTCCATTGCTAAATTCAGATAGCAACGGACCAAATCCGTCGCTATAATGCTCGTCGCTAAATATTAGAGACGGATTTAGTTCTGTTACTAAAATTAGAGACGGATTAGCGATAGAAAATCTGTTGCTATTTAGCAACAAAATAAGTCCGTTGCTAAATAGCGACAGATATTTCTGTCTCTAATTCAGTTATTTAACAAAATGAATCCGTTGCTAAATAGCGACACCATTTTTAGCAACGGAATTGACCATCTGTTGCTAATTTTAATGTGTAAAAAAAATTGGTTTTAATATATTTTGTTCTTATTTTTTATTTTATTCTTCCTGTTATCAAATATTTTAAAAAATAAACTAGAAAATAACCCAAATAAACTCATCTAAAATAAAAAATGACTAACAGAATAATAATGTCAAACGAAAAGTACAACATATCCAAAATACAAAATGACAAACAAAGTAATGTCAAACGAAAAATCACAACATCTAGAATGCCAAAAGATAAAATATAAATATCCGAAATGAAAAATGACTACATCCAAAATGCAAAACGACAAGCGAAATCATGAAATGTCATGGTTGCGAAGGTGGTCCACCTTGTCGGCGAAAAAGCTCCATCATTCCTGCCATTTGTGCCTTCATCTCCGTACCATCTCCTAGACTCTCGTTGCGTCGGTTCTTACTTGCATGTTGCGATTTCGCCTCTACTTCAGGATCATTCCAAAATCTCAACCAACAATCTCATGCCTCTCTAGATACAAATGCTGGTCTACTAGTAGTGAATCTGAAATCAGATTTTGCCTTCGACACCATGCCTTCGTAACGATAAGGGGCATGCGCAAAAAATAGCCCTTTCACAACATCCGTCGAAAGGACCGGGTCCCAAGTGTACACTTTCTACAAATAAAAAAAGACCAAAATGTAAGAAAAAACTCAAACAAAAACCAGCCTAAATATTTCAAAAAAACTTCATTCATGCCGAGGAGAAAACAGATTTTGCAAAAGGAACCCAAAACCCTTAAAATTGTACGAAAACAAATTTGGTGAAATATTATGATCACAAATTCCAAGATTACGGATCATGTAACTTATAGAGGTGTTTGTCCAAACACAAATAAGTTTTTGTCTAACTAAGCACTTAACACTTCTGGTATACAGAAACTGATAAAGGGCATAAAGCATAAATCACTATTGATTTAGTTAAGTAATGGTTAATTAGTTAAAGGCAGCACAAAGTCTTGCTTAGTGTTTTCTTTATCCACTAGAAAGTGACTAGCATTCTTTCAATAAAACAGCAGCAACTTAGTCACCCAAAAATCTTCCCAAAAAACTTCAAATAAAAATTAAGAACAATAACTAATCACGAGCATAATGTGTTACCAATCAGTTTCATTAGGAAAGTAGAAACATTTTTATCCACTTGAAAGTGACCAGCAGTCTTTCAATAAAACAGCATCAACTTAGTCACCCAAAAATATTCCCAAAAAACTTCAAATAAAAATTAGAACAATAACTAATCAAGAGCATAATGTGTTACCAATCAGTTTCATTAGGAAAGTAGAAACATTTGATCAAATCAAAACCTACGCCTTTTAATAATTTTGAATTTAATTACCAAGTTCCATAACCATGATCTAACCATGGATTAGAAAAGGCAACAATGCTCATCACCTCATCAACAATCACATATACTAATTAACCAGCCAATCACAATTCTCGAAAAGTAAATGAATCAGAGGGATTATACCTTACAAAGATAATGCATGATTGTCATCTTGTTGTTTGCTGCAGGTGAGTCTGTCAGTTTCAAAAGATCGCCCATCCTGAACCCAACAACATTACCTGAATGAGGAAAGGAGTTTAAAGTTAAGTGCATTATAAAAAAATTGAAACTGCTTTTTCACACTGCAGTAGGCCATAATTGAACATGGACGAAATCTCCGGCTTCTTCAATTATATTTCCTTGATACCCCAAATTCAACAATGACTGAAAATAAAATCAATTTATTAAACTAAAATTGCAAACCACAACGCAACTAAGCCTTAAAGTACCTAAAAAGCTATAAATTACAAAAAAAAATAAAAAGAGAAGGATAAATCGCTAAAATGTTTACCTTCTCCAGTCTGGTTTCAAACTGATGGTTTTGTCAGCATCAGTAAGAGCTTTGTTAAGTTTTACCAAATGCAGAAAAGCTGCAGCACGATTTCTGGTAAAGATTGTAGTGGAAAAAAATGTCAGAAAAACAGTCCAAATTACTAAAGCAGCAACTAATAGATACAGCCACACAACACGAAGAAGAAAAATTAACCCAAAAATAAATAAATAATGTGAAAACTGCTGTATAATTTGATACATGTGCTCTTGAAATACCAAGCCCGGGAGCCCGAATTTCAATCGGCGAGTGAAAAAAAAATACAAACACAATAAACGAAATTCAAAAAAGAAAATGTATTCCTGTAAAGAGTGTGATTAGATGGGTCTTGCTTAATAGCCTGAGTATACAGAGCTGCAGCTTTGAGATAATTACCAGCTTTGAAAAAATCATTGCCCGTGGCTCCAGATCCAAGCCCGAGTCGCCCGTCGCCGTCGCCTTGCCGTCTTCTTTTCGCCGGCAAGTGCGTGAGGTGAGTGTACTGTGTGCGGGTGGCAGAAAGCGGCGAGAGAGAGAATGGGCGGCGGTTGCTCAATTTCTCAATTAGGTTTTGACTGCAAGTGAATAGATGATTCTATCTATTATTTCGGGGAAAAATAATTAGAGACGGATAAATATTTTCGGTCTCTAAATTAGAGACGGATGTATATTTTTCGTCTCTAAATTAGAGACGGATTTCTCTTCCGTTGCTAAACTTGATTAATTAGTAACGGAATTCGAGTAATTAGAAACGGATTTATTTTCCGTTGCTAAAAATGATAAATAAAAAAAATGAGGAAATATTTAGACACGGATATTAATTCCGTCTCTAAAATTAATAAATAAAAAAAAGGGGGGGAGAATATTTAGAAACGGATATATAATCCGTTGCTATTCCATTTCTAATTAGCAACAGACCATACTTCCATTGCTAATTAGAGACGGATATTAATTATGTTGCTAAATTATTTAAAAATAATAATTTTAAAAATTATTGAAAAAATCGGTTGCTATTCCGTTGTTAATCTGTCTCTATTAGCAAAGGAAACATCTGTCTCTAAAAATCCGTCTCTAATTTTCAGTTTTTCTTGTAGTCTCGTTAGTTTTTATTTTAGGTTCATTACTTATTACAAGAAAAATATTACTTTTAATTTGTTACATTTTAAAATAATCTTCATTAATTCATTTGATAGAAAACTACCTTGTTTGTACAACGAGACGTACACTTTTTATACTACAAAAACATGCATCGAGTGCCAAGATAAAAACAAAAAATCAATTATCAAAAATCTCTTATCTCGATTCTTCTACTCTACGTATATTTTTCCCAATTCTAATCCAATTCCTCCCATTTATATCAATATTTATATCTATTTTATTTTTCCACCATGAATTTATTTACAAAAACTCGAAAATAGTAAGATCATAACAAAATGAAAATTCCTAAATTCTGGGTTATCACACCATCCGTCCGACAAGATTTATGGCAAAATTTTGAATTCCGTGTAAATATTGTACTAAAATGGCCAAAAATTTAAAGTTACTATCCTAAATTGAAATTTCAGATAACCACTTGACAAAATTACGAATCAACAAAAGCTAATAGATTAGGTTTGAATTTTACAGTATAGATTAACTATAGAGAAAATGAGAAACAAAATCTAAATATGTTAATTAGTTTTTAAAAAATGAAAGGATAAGCTTGGAATAATTAGCAATGAATGGTTGCTTTAAATCATGCGTTTCACTTGAAACATTGAATCATCTCAATGTCATAATCGTTAATGTTGAAGGAAACAAATGGAGTATTAAATGTTACCATCATTTTACATCTTTTTGCATGACTAATGATGATTTTCTTTTTTCTTTATTCTCTTTCCGACATATATTATAACATATATTATAGATTGCGAATGTTTGGCTTTGGGGAGAATGCAATTATATGGCGCCTTCCATTCTTGCCTCTCCTCATGCAGACATAATTGCTTTCCATGCAACTGATTCACTTTCTGGTCAAAAATTCAGTCGTCTGGCCTTCCATGCCAATAATTATTTTTGCTATTTTATTTTTTTTAATGAGTTGGGTAAGTGGGAGAGGAGAGGAATATTTATTGAAAAAACTAAGTTCGAACCGTATCAAATAGTCCATATCATTTGAGCTACAAGGCAGTGACGGACCAAATGGGAGGTGTGAGTACACGATCACTTGTACGACATCAAATATTTATGTTGGTAACATGCAGGTATTTATATGAATTTTAGTAAAGCGACCTCATTTCTCATAATGTGCAATCATTTTGGGAGTTGAGCAAGCTGTTTTAAAGAGTAGCTACCTAATGTATATGAGTGACGAGCTCTTATACGAGGTGGCGAACTCTTGTGATATAAGTATTATTATACAAGATCAGCGTTAAGTGGTAACTCGGCGTTGAGAGTTAGGCGTTATTGTTTTAGGGCTCTCTTGGGCTAATGCAAGCTATTTTATGGGTTCCCGGTGGACTAAGTTTATGGACAGACTTATTGGCCCATGGTTATTATGGTATATTTAGCGAGAATTCTATTATTTATGAGAACTTAGCATCAGGAGAAATTTTAATTCTAAGTCGGTCATATTATGGATTATAGTTATAGTATGAGAGTAAAACCCTAGATTGGGAATACTTCTCTTATCTATATAATGAGAACCCAGGCCTCATTCTTTTCTCTCTAAATTTGATTTCACATCCTACGTTTTTAAGTTCTTATCTAGATTGTGAATACTTCTCTTATATATAAAGATAACTCATGCCTCATTTTTTTTCTCTCTAAGTTTGATTTCACATCCTACGTTTTTAAACTCTCATATCTCACTCTTGGAGCTCTCGCATCTCTCTCAAGCACTCTCTAATTTAAGCATCGGAGGGCCTAAGTCGTGGCTGTCCATCGCCTTGGCTTGACTTTTATTTTGCAGGATTTATCAGGTCGTCGGGAGCTCCTTAGAGCTCTCGCATCTCTTTAAAGCGCTCTCTTACTTAAGCATCGGAGGACCTATGCCGGGACCGTCCACCGCCTTGACTTGGGTTTTATTTTGTAGGATCTATCAGGTTGTTAGGAGCTCCTTGAAGATCTATCAGGTAGTTGCGCATATATTGAAGGTAGATCAGGTCGCTGGCTTCACATTCAAGGTCAATATCTTCTATTTTTGAGGCACCAATCTTTTTGATCACATCAATCACCACAATGGACTTCTTTAAATTTTCAATTTATATATAAATTTAACTTATATTTTCAATTTTGAACTTTAAACTAATAAGGGTTCGTCCTCCTTGTAAGCAATATTTACCTGATAAGATTTACTTATGTGCGCGGATATACACACCCCAAAATATTATCAATTGATGCCAAAATATTTATAAATGAAAAGACTAATTAACCTTATAACATTATATAATTAAAATTGAAAGTGTATTATTATTATTAACCCAAGAATACGAGTATGTAGAAATTAATAAAAGAAACTAGATTGAGAGAAACAGATATAATAAATCATGCGATTAGAAATCTCTGCCAAATAAATCAAGGTACGAAGTTTTGGGAAAATGGGCACTTTTGGGTCTCAAATTCATGATTATCTGCAGAATTACATTGAAAATCAATTAAATACAAGAAAACAAGATTCAATCTTTTCAGCAGCATAATCAAATACAAGCCCATAAGAAAAAAGAAGAAGAAGAATATGTAGACCGAATGAAACAGATAAAATAACTCATGAGAGCAGTAATCTTTGCCAAGTAATTCAAGATACTGGAAGATTTGGGGAACTCGGCACTTTTAGGTCCCAAATTCAAGATTCACTACATAATATAGTTTGAAAAAAATTTCTTTCATTTTTTTAGTCATTTTATATGAAAAACAAGATCCAACTTTCACCAGCATAAACAAATATAATTAAGACAAGAAAAATAATAATAAAGGAACAATAATGTAAACGATGAATCCGATCAACCCATTTTTTGATATTTTCATGTCTCATCAGAAAGTTTAAATCCAAGATAACATGGATAAACTCTCCAACAAACCACGTTACACAGCACAACACAAGATCATCATCTTAATTGCGAAAAAGAAAGGAGGAAAAACAAGAAAAACATTAATTTGAAGTACCTGGGATTTGACATCCGAGCTCAGCACAGCCAATCCTTCAAAAGCCTCGACATCCCGTCTCATGAAACCCACCATCAGCCTCGAGTAGCGAGCCACCCGTTGCTGTGCCGCCATTCGCCCGTTTTCTTTTTCTTTTCCTTTTTATTTTATTTTTATTTTATTATTATTTATTTTATTTTATTTTATTATTATATTGTTTATTATATTATATGGGGCTAAAATTGGGTGTTTGTGGGGTTGTTTAGTAAAAATAAATGTATTTAAAGTTTTTTGGGGTGTTCTTGTTAATTAGGGTCAACTAATAATGTTTTGGAGCGCCATTTACTTATTTACATTGGCACGCGGACATAAAGTTGTAGATTAATTCTACTTCTGTAATGGTTATTTAATTATTGGGCAGCACTTTTATTAGGCAACTAACGGATCATCCGTTAGACCAAAATTTCGTACAAATACATCATAGTACAAAAGTTTACATTACAGTGAAAAATCAATACATCATAGTACCAATACATCAATACATCATAGTACGGGTCAGAGATTTATGAAAAAAGAATACTTTCGATTACAAAAATCAATATGTCATAGTACAAAAACTAATACATTGTAGTATTGGGTTAGATGGTCTAACGGATCATGTCCCGTCAATATGGTCTAACACAAGTGTTTGTCTTAATTCATTTTAACAATGACAAATAATTTTATTACTTTTCATATTATTGATAGAATTATTCTATGTGGATAATTATTTTTCCTGCGTCAATTGCAGTAGAGAATGAGCATTTACGGAGCCCTATATAACACATGACATTCACCCCACCGTGCATTTATAAAAAAAGAAAGAAAAAATAAAAAGAAAAAAATAATTAAAGGCTCAGATGAATGTTATGTCATTTATAGGGCTTTATAATGGAGCCCTATCTAATTCTATAGAACAACCGTATATATAATACTCGATGATTTGGCACGATGAAAAGTCAAACGAGCTCTCCAATGTGGAGTGAAAAGCTGCGGCAATTTATACGGTGGGCACTACGGGCAATTTTGGCCGCAACGATCAATTTTTTTTATTTTTTTTTAGAAATCCAGTGGTCCAGTTAATCTCAAATGTAAATTTATTTTTGTTGAATTCAGAAAAAAAAAACTAAAAAAAACTCAAACAAAAAAATTTAAAAAGGAGAAAATATAAATACATTATAGAAAAGTATATTCCAACCTACCCGTTCAATCTATCGCAATTTGAATTTTTCTTTTTGTCCTTTTCTATTTTTCGCATTTATTTTCAAGAAAGAATCGTTGTTATTTCTTACTTTCCCAATAAAAATAAATGTTACTTTACTATTTTTACCCTTACCTTTATTACTTCACGCTTTTATTATTTTAAACAAAAGAATATTGTGGTCATTTGATGCTCATAATTATTAAGGATTTTTTTTTTTCATTTCTATGAAATAGTCAATTACAACAGATAGAATAGACGAAGTAAGTAACTTATAATTTTGTAGTTCAAAAAATAAATGCAATAATTAATAAAATTTGAGAAAATAAAAAGTATTAAGAATTAAAAAAAATAATAATAAAATTCGAATTTCTTGGAAAAATTGTAAGAATAAAAATTTATAATTTTATAATTCAATATTGAATTTGAAAAATAATAGAAAATCAAAAAAATGTAAAAAAAAAATTAAGAAAACATCTGAAAAAAAAAACTATTTTTTAATAGAAAACATTGTAATATTTTTAACAATTTAATTATTTTTAAGGTTTTTAATTATTCAATTACTTGTAATTTCTTAAGTTTTTTAAATATTCTTATTTGTTTAATTATTAATGTTCTCATCATTTTATTTATTATTTTATTAAAAAATAGAAAAGAAATTGAATAAAATGATAATTTTTGCAATGTTATCGCTCCAATAGCACCTCAATATTGAAGTCTTTCATATCATACATCTTCGATCAAACTCACTACCGACATCAGTTGAACTCAACCACAAATTTAGCATTTTATATGTTCTTGAGTTATGAAAATTGGGTAAATTTCTGTGTTCTTTTTTATTTTATTTTTTTATGTAACACCTTGCCATTAAATCAGGGTTTAATTAAATAAATAATATAAATTTAATTCATAATAAAAAAAATAAATTAGTTTCAAAAAATTTTAAAAAACTTTGGCGGGACGCGGTTGGCAAAAGCGTCCCGCCCTTCGGGACGCTATTCACAAAAGCGTCCCGAACCCAAATTTCCTGCCCCAAAGTTTTTGGGGCCAAAATGAAAAAAAAATAAAATTAAACTTTGGGTTGGGACGCTTTTCATATCATAATAATGTCTTATAATTACAAGAAGTTTATTTGAAAATAAAAAATACAATAAAATAATATAAATAACCAAATGACAAGAAATTTTAATTTCAATAAAAATACAATCAAATTAAGATACAACAACAACCGAATGTGTGTGTGGGCAGCTATTTATTTTGATCGTTGTATCTTAATTTGATTGTATTCTTAATTTGAAATACAACACACACATTCGTCATATCATAATAATGTCTTATAATTACAAGAAGTTTATTTGAAAATAAAAAATACAATAAAATAATATAAATAACCAAATGACAAGAAATTTAATTTCAAAACTGCAGGGGATTGATGTGTGTGTGGGCAGCTATTTATTTTGATCGTTGTATCTTAATTTGATTGTATTCTTAATTTGAAATACAACACACACATTCGTCATATCATAATAATGTCTTATAATTACAAGAAGTTTATTTGAAAATAAAAAATACAATAAAATAATATAAATAACCAAATGACAAGAAATTTAATTTCAAAACTGCAGGGGATTGATGTGTGTGTGGGCAGCTATTTATTTTGATCGTTGTATCTTAATTTGATTGTATTCTTAATTTGAAATACAACACACACATTCGT
>BMAC01000075.1:851265-897949 GCA_014905375.1 Phtheirospermum japonicum
GTCAATTTAAATGTGAATTTATTTGTTTTTGTTAATTGTAGTTGTTAATTGCTTGTGAAATTTAAATTTATTGATTAGTGATAAAATTATTGAGTTTATATGTTTGTGAATTTAAATGTCTATATTTGTAGAATATGTTTGAGAATTTTTTTTAGTTCAGTAAATTTAAATGTGAATTTATTTGTTTTTGTTAATTGTAGTTGTTAATTGCTTGTGAAATTTAAATTTATTGATTAGTGATAAAATTATTGAGCTTATATGTTTGTGAATTTAAATGTCTATTTTGTAGAATATGTTTGGGAAATTTTTTTAGTCAGTTTAAATGTGAATTTATATATTTTGTTAACTTTAGTTGTTAATTGTTTGTGAAATTTATATTTATTGATTAGTGCTAAAATTATGTGAATAATTAAATTAGTTAAGCGCACATATGACGAATATGTCTTCTGGCAATGAATATGACATGTATGCATCAATCCTACGAGACGAGAGTGGATATGCAAATGTAGATTCCACCGAGCATCATTCCCCACCGTCGATCCCGAACTACCCCGCCGATTGCTTCGGACCAGATGAAGGAAGCGATTCTGAAAATGGTTTATATGAACTAGAAGATGATGGTCACGAAACTGACGAGAAATTCTTTCAGTTGGGGGGTAGCGTACTAGATGAAGATTCTTTTGAACCTACCTTGAATGAACTTGCCCCTACAACCCATAAATGAGCGGAAGAGGCTCGGCCCTGTACAAGAACATACCATTTTTCGATCGCGTATACGAAGACGTTCCTATTGATTCTATTGGTGTCCCTCAACTGGACTTGTACTACGATAAAAACGAAGGAGTGTTGAGAATAGGCATGATATTTAGAGATAAAAGACATTTGATGTGGGCTGTCAAAGATTACTCCGTGCGCGTCGCCAAGTGTTCATATAGAGTGGTAGAAAGCAATCCTGTGATGTGGAAAGTTGTTTGCATGTCGAGTTCACTTGGTGAGAATCATGTAGATATGAACGAATCATCCGAATGCGGATGGTGGCTCTACGCTAGTTTTTGGAAACGGAAGGGTGCTTGGGTAATCACAAGATTGGGTTCTGAGCACAGATGTCTCGCATCGTTTACATGTAAAGATCACCCCAATTTGTGTAAAAATATGATTGCTATGCTCATTACCATCCACGTCGAGCAGGATCCGTTATATATTGCCTTACATGTCCAGCAGGCTGTCAAACAAGAATATGATTACCTTGTGCCGTATCACAAGGCGTGGAAAGGTTTGCAGCGGGCTCGTGAAAATGTGTACGGGACGTGGGAGCAGTCGGTCCAATATTTACCAAAATACATGGAGGCCTTGCAGATGTACAACCCGGGAACCGTGGTCGAGTGGCGACACAAATCTTCTGGCATTCACTATGTGCACATGTTAAGATTTGTATTTTGGGCATTTAGACCATGTATCGAGGCTTTTAGACATTGTCGCAAGGTGATCAGTGTTGATGGAACCTTTCTGGTTGGAAAGTACAAGCACACGTTACTAATGGCAGTTACAGTTGACGCAAACCAACAAGTCGTGCCTTTAGCTTACGCAGTTGTTGATTCAGAGAGTTACAGCTCGTGGCATTGGTTCCTTCACATGGTTGCAGAATATATTGTTCGCGACATAGAAGGGGTTTGTCTTATATCTGACCGGAATGCCGGACTACTCAGTGCACTAGAATAAGTTCCGGCCTTCTCTTCTAACGTTTTTTGTTTGCGACATGTCTCTTCTAACTTCAACACGCACGCCAAATCTGTGAAATTGAAGGATATGTGTTTCAAAGTTGGAGCAGAACCCAAGGTTACAGTCATTCACAGAATAATGGAGCAGATTAAGGCACTCCATCCAAATGCATTTGCGTACTTGGATGCATTGATAAGAGCAAGTGGACATTGTCCCACGATGGCGGCAAACGGTGTGGCATCCTCACGACCAACATGCCCGAGTGCATCAATGGAGTGATGAAGCGTGCTAGACGGCTCCCAATAACTACCATCGTCCGAATCACACTTCTTCGAAGTGTTCAAAATTTCTATGAACGTTTGAAAGATGCGACAAGAGTCCATAACATGAAACAATTTTGGCCTGATAAGATATATAACCTATTCAGAGAAAGACAACAATTAGGGTCATCTTACCAGGTTACGGGCTTTAATTGGGCGGCACAAACGGCTGAAGTCTCTGTGAACGTCTGCGGAGGAGCTCGTAGTCGAGTTTTTCGAGTTTCCTTGTCGAGAGCAGAGTGCTCATGTGGTAGATGGGTGAGCAGCGGTATTCTGTGCTCTCATGCAATAAAGGCGTGTACCGAATTTAGAGCGGATCCTCGTCCTTACGTCCAAGATTACTACAGCACTGCTGCGTACCTACGCACATACTCTGCTGGGGCATTTGAACTGTTTCCCGATGCGGAGGACTGGAATGAGGCAAGTCTTGAATTGGTTCATGATCCACACACGAGGAGGCAGCGAACAGTTGGACGACTCAGGTGTAGTAGAATCCCCAACAAAATGGACCAAGCCCAAGTACGCACAAGACAACGATACCGTGCACAAGATGTGGCTAGTTCCTCACAAGGTGGTGGACGTTCTGGATCCAGTCGTTGATGTTAGATAGGGCGATGATCTTTCCATTAGTCTGTTGTTGTAATTCGCTAGCACTTTTACAAGTTGTAATTTGCATTGCTTTAAACATTTATAATTGTTGGTGTATGAATTTCCTAACTAATATTCGAGTTTGATCTGCCATTAGCTTTATTTATAATTGTTGGTGTAGGAATACCATCTGGGTCGTTGATGTGATCTGCCATTAGCTTTATTTGAAATAAGATATGAAGTGATTAATATGTATTTGATGATGAATTATCAAATTATTTGTTTCCTAACAGATTTATAGCAAGTAGAGCTCTCATTGATGTGGGTATGGGAAGCCATTTATTTGTGTTTTGTGACACAATGTACCGGATGACAAGACTACACAATGGCACAACAATTATAGCTGGCAAAGCTGCATCTCATTGATGTGGGTGTGGGCAGCCATTTATTTGTATTCTGTGACACAAAGTACCGGATGACAAGACTACATAATGGCACAACAATTATAGTTGGAAAAGATGCATCTATATATATGTACACACAAACAAACTTATCGAGAAATATAAACTATACTAGCTAATATAAACTATAGTAGCTAAAATGGCTAATTTTGACGAAAACCATCCAAATGTTCTAAAAATAAACAATGATTACTGCAATCCTGTCTACAACTAATTATGTGGTTTGTGTTGGTTTCATTTCAATTACTAACTTTCTTTTTTGTTAATAAAGGAATACGGTGATAATGCATCACAGAGATATTATTTGTATGACATGCCACCATTATGGAAGAAGATGGAAGCAGCTTTCAATTGATGCGTTCTCAATGTATTACGACTCAACTGTGTAATTAAATGGGATCGGAAATGACCTTAGTTCGAGTGTGTTTGCAACTATACACTGTGTTTAATTTGTAATGTTTGAATTTGTCACGTCCTCTAGTCTTTTTTAATGTTTTAATTTGTAGTGTTTAATCAAATGTGTAATCTTTTGTTTTTTCTTATTCAATAAAATTATTTCTTTAATATTTATCCAAAATTGCTGATGACAATACTACACATGTAACTATAGGTTTTTCAACTTTTCATGTGACAAGACCTGACATTATTCCACACGTTTTTCAAGTTTCTTTGTGAAAAGACTACAACATAAGCATTAGGTTTTCATCTTTAGTTGTGACAACGACAACACATTCAATACAACTGTCTTGTGAAATTGTAACTCATCTATAAATTTGGAATATTGGACTAAATTCTTTACAACCAATTCACTCCCTCACACCTTTGGTTTTCTCCATCATCTAAGTATTCTCATAACAAAAAGAGAAATGAGTTCAAATCATCCTAACAATGTACCATATTTTGAATTCGAAAAAGATTTCTTTTTCTACGATACGAATTCAACCGAATGGAGCATCCATATGGATACTAAGATTGTTGATGACCTCCGTGAGAGTAAGCTCCATGGTGTCTACGATCCCAGAAGAGGATTACGCAACAATATCACGTGGATCTTGTTGGACAAAATCAATGGTGCGTTCGGGAAAGACTTCACAATGGACGACATAACCGCTCGAGTTCAACTTCTAGAAAAACGGTACAAATATTTTCATATGATGTTGGGAAATGAACATTGCACTTGGGATCATGAGACCAACAAAGTGCAAGCGCCAGATTGGCTAGTACGATTTTGGAACGACGTCGCAGGCGATGCTGAGTTTACTGCTGCATATCTAAAGCACGGTGAACCTTTATTCGATTTGATGAATTTGGTATTCAATAAAAACTATCTAAATTGCATTTGTCAATTCCACAATCTCATTGGAAATCCGCCATTACGAATATGATCGCATCCGTGTAATATCAAATTAATGTAATTTTTATTTTAATCTTCGTTGTTGTTGTATCTTAATTTTATTGTATTTTTAATTTGAAATTAAAATTTCTTACCATTTACTTATTTATATTATTTTATTGTATTTCTTATTTTCAAATAAACTTCTTATAATTTTAAGACATTATTATGATATGTTTATTTATTTTAATTCATAAAATTCTTAAATAAATTATCAATACAAAGAACATAAAAACTAGATAATATAAATAAATAAATAATAAGTGTGTTAGGGTTAGGGTTAGGGTTTTTGTTCTGATTTTTTTTTTTTGCAAAACAGCCTCGGGACGCCATTCCCAAAGGCGTCCCGACCCCTGATATTTTTGTTTTTTCCAAAATCCCCCGGGAGCTATTCCAAAAAGCGTCCGACCCGTTTTGTGAGATTAATTGAAACTAACATATTTTTTTAATTATTATTTAAATTTATATTATTTATTTAATTAAACCCAACAAGTATAATATTTACTCGATCCAAAATTTAATTACATTTGAAATATCTAATATTGGTTATCTATCAAAATCCAAAGCATACGAACACAACATGTATGATTTCTTTTATTTCTTATATTACCAAACCATATGTCTTGTTAGAACTAAAAAAATTACTAATAGACGTGTGAATACCATGATTTTTATTCAATCCATTTTAAGCCCATACTCGGGGCTATCTCTAGGGCGGTCAAGGCGGTGGTTCACAGGGGTGGCGCACAGGGTCTCTCGCCGACGAGGGTCTCGCCGCATGATATTTTTATTTACTTATTTATGGTTTAATCAATAAGTACATTTATAAAAAAAGGTTGCTACATCTAATAAACAATTGTTTAGTGTAATGTTGAAGTCTGTCTCTATTATTGTTGATACGTCACTAAAAATCCTTAGGGAATATATGGGTATTTATGGTAAGCGATCTCATTTTCTGGAAGGAGCATTTTTTCTGGGAGGTGAGCGAGCTGGTTGGTGTCTTGTGGGTGGTTAGCGAGTTGGTTTGAAGAGTAGCGATCTGGAGTATGAGGATGAGTTCTCATATAGGGTCGCGACCTCTCATGCTTGTGTGTTGGGCGCTATCTTTTAGCTTGGTTATGGGTTTTTTAAATATCAGGCCCAAATGAGCTTATATGGATGGTCTATGGGGTCCCGACGAGTTATATGGAAAGAATAACAGACCCAGGCCCATTCTGGTAATTCAAGAGAGAGATCTATTATTTATGGGAACTTAGCATACAGGAGAAATCCTAATTTTGAGTCGGTCACGGTACTTATGGAATTGTATTGGGAGAAGGAAACCCTGGCTTGGGGAGCACTTCTCTTGTCTCTATAAAAGGGGTGTATACCTCTCTTTATTTTCTAAGTTGAAATCATTGTTATTGACGGATTGATCTCTGAATTATCTCTCGCACTATCTGACTTAAGCATCGGAGCACCTTCGTCGGGTCTGTCACCCGACTCGGCTGGAGGTGTTGTTTTGTAGGATCGGCTAGGTTGCCAGGAGATTTTTTGGAGACTTATCAGGTCGCTGTGTCGTTTTTCCATCATTATTCAGGTCGCTGATCTCAGACTTGAGGCTAGTGCCCCCTATTCTTTGTAACCAATCCTTTTGGTTTTATCAAGTGGCGCCGTCTGTGGGAAAGAGAGACAACGAGTCCTTGAGCGAAAGGCATGAGAAAATTCACAAACGCATCATGAAAGATAAAAACATACTACCCAGAACCTTGGACTTTGGTTCTGGATCGAACAAACTGAAGAAGAAGAAGAACAAGATGGCGGATATCAATGAAGAAGAACCAGTAAAAGATGGACAAACACCTTCTCAGGCGGAACCAGCAGTTCAGAGTTTGGGTGGCGCACCGCCGCCCTTCTCGAAGCAGCGTAATGGAAAGGAACCGACAGAAGACTTGGAGGCAAAGACTCCGGAGGTTGTACCACAAAAGGTGGTTCATATAGGGACTAAAGAATGGAAAGATTTACCCAAGGATAAGCCCTGTCAAATAAAAAAGGGATTCTTAGACGGGCTTCTGGATTTCGTTCCTCTAGAGAGGCAGGAAGAACTAAATAGGTACCTAGCAGGCGAGCTGGGTACTCTGAAAGATAAGGCTGATGGACCGAATCGTGAGCAGGAAGAAAAATCGACAACTAGGAAGACAAGACAAAGCGGAAGGTCTCTGTCTAGGAGATCTTCTCATGGGAGGAAAGGCCGGAGTAAATGAGAACATGAGGATTCTTCCAGCTCTACCTCATCCAAAAAATCTTATATCCGTAATTATAAACATAGGGGGAAAGGGGTGAAGATTAAGCGAAACCATTATAAGCGTAGAGGTCGCCGGCATAGTAGATATACCAGTGAGAGTGGAACACAAACCTCGGGTACGGATGGTGAATCTCGAGACAAGTCATGCAAGAGTCGGAGTGGGTACCACGAAGGGAATGGTGAGAATGAGGTGGGGCCAGGGAATAAGGCGTTTAGGGTGATGAAGGAGGCCCTGTTAAAATTACAAAAATGAGTGGAAGGAGAGAAGTTCGATGAAGATAAGGGGCATCTCCTTTCGGATGATATGTTGCGAGCTATGATGCCTAAGGGGTATAAGGCATTAGAGTTTCAGTATCGCGGGATAGCGGATCCAGTAGAGCATTTCCAGCTCTTCGAAAATGAGAGGATGTTACATAGCTATACGGATGCAGTGGCGTGTCGAGCCTTTGTATCTACTTTAAGAGGAATTGCGCAAAACTGGTTCTATCAGTTGTCGCGAGGAAAAATCACTAGCTTTCAGGTGTTGCGAGCTGCTTTCTTGAAACAATTTTCCAATGTGAGGCAGAATGTGAAAACTGCACAGTCGCTTTTTACTATGGTGCAGCGATCTGACGAAACGCTGAAGCAATACGACAACAGGTTTAGCTGTGCCACACTGGAGGTACCCACCGCTACAGAAGAGATGAAGGAGCTTTACACCAAGGATTGAGGAGAGAGGACTTACGCAAGTCTTTAGTAAAGAAGGAGGCACGAACATATGATGAGGTTCTGGAAAGATGCCATAAATATATACAGGTGGAGGAGGCAGAAGAGGAGCATCGAGGGCGATTTGGCAGGGAGGTCTCCGACATAGGAAGCAGTATTCCAAGGAGGGAGATCAGAATAGAGACAAGGAGGATAGTGCGCGGGCTCTTAACCCTGAGCCCTGTGATGAGGGAAAAGCCGGAGATAGATATGCGAAACTGGAGGAATGAGGATTTTACACCATTGGCATACCCGTGGGCTAAGGTGTTCACTATTATGGAGCGCTTGATACCTAACGATATAAAGTGGACAAAATATTGCACGCCGCTCCCTACTAATCCCAAGTCCGATTTCTTTTATTTATTTCAAAACAATTTTGGGCATTCCACGGAGAGGTGCAAACATCTTAAGGAGGAGATCGAGAGGCTCATAAAAGCTGGGCACCTAAAAGAAGTTATTTATAAGGATAGAGAGCCAAGGGAATCGAGACAACTATTGCCTCCACCACCAACAAGGGACCCGCCTCAGAATCAGGTCGCGAGACAGCCACAACAAGGAGGTCAGGGACATATTGACCCGAGAAGAAACAAAGGGAGGATAAACATGATCTCGGGTGGACCAACAGATGGTGACACCAACAGTACGTGGAAGAAGCATGTTAAGTCAGCTCGTCCGAGAACGTGGGAAGTCGCTAATGTGAGTCGATGACCTCAGATGGTTGGGCCAGTCATCTCTTTTGGTCCTAATGAGCGACACGGGCTGCAAGAGGATCATAATGATGCATTGGTAATTGAAGATGAGGTGGAGGGGTATGAGGTCGGCAGGATCTTTGTGGATAATAGGAGCTCAGTAAACAAAATATACACAGATTGTCTGGAGCAAATGAAGTTGGAAACCAAGGTGCGACCTGTGAATACGCCCATATATGCATTTAATGGGGCACAGGTGATTACTGAAGGAGAGTTGACGCTGACAGTGGTGTTGGGGAAGAATGAGTTGCAAGTGAGGAGGAATTTGAAGTTTTTGATAGTCCAGGGGAGGTCGACATATAACGCCATATTAGGCCGACCTTCCCTCAATGCATTCCAGGCAGTGACATTGACCTATCACATGAGTATCAAATATCCAGTAGGAGATAGAGTGGGAGAAGTTATTTCTGAACAACAGGTCGCAAGGTTGTGTTATCAAATCACGGTAAGGAAAGGGTTGATTGAGAACAAGCGTGGAAGGGATGATGATTTGCCAGAAGGGGTACTTAGTTCAAAGAAGGTGAAAGAATAGGAAAACTCGGTTCGGCCACATGAGGAATTGATGGAGATTTCACTAGAGGAAGGTCGCCTGGAATACACTACGAGGGTGGGGACCTTGATGGCCGAGACACTGAGGGACGAGCTAGTAAAGTTATTGAGGGAGTTTCGGGACATCTTTGATTTTAGGGATGGAGAGTTAACAGGATTGTCTTCGGAGGTCGCGCAACATCACTTAAATGCGGACTCTGAGGCGAGGTCAGTCAAGCAGAAGAGGAGGCATTTTGGGCCTGAGTTGGACAAGGTAATCGAGGAGGAGATGCAGAAATTGTTAAAGGTCGGCCACATCCGTGAAATTCAATTTCCTGAGTACTTATCTAATGTCGTGATGGTGCCAAAAAAGGGACAAAAGTGGAGAATGTGCTTGGATTTTCGCGATCTGAATAAAGCCTGTCCAAAGGATCACTACCCTTTTGCCGCGAATTGATCAACTGGTGGATTCAACCTCAGGATACGAGCTGCTGAGTATGATGGATGTTTCACAGGGGTATCACCAAATACCTCTTATAAAGGAGGATCAGCCCAAGGCGAGTTTCGTTACTTCTACAGGGACGTATTGCTTTGTGTCTATGCCATTCGGCCTAAACAATGCTGGAGTGACCTATCAGAGATTGGTGGATCGATTGTTCAAGGACCTGTTTGGGTCCACTATGGAAGTTTACGTCGACGACATGTTGGTCAAGAGCAAGAAAGTTGAATCCCATGTGGAGGATTTGAGAAAACATTCATTATATTAAGACAGTACGGGATGAAGCTTAATCCGGAAAAGTGCGCATTTGGTGTGAGATCCGACAAATTTTTGGGGTACATGGTAACGAAAAGAGGCATTGAGGTCAATCCGGAGAAAGTGTGAGCTGTCTTTGAGATGCCACATCCTCGGACAGTACGTGATGTACAGGTACTTACAGGTCGCATTGCGGGTCTTAATCGTTTTATTTCCAGGTCGGTAGAGAAGGGTGTACCATTTTTTAGGGCACTTCAGAAAGGGTCCAAGTTCGAATGGACGAAGGATCAGCGGAGGCATTTGAGGAATTGAAAAAGTATCTGGCCAAAATACCACTATTGACTAAACTGATTCTCGGGGAAGACCTGATCATATATATAATAGTTGGTGAGGTCGCGATAAGCTCGGTTCTAATTCGAGAGGAGGCAAGTGTACAAAAACCTTTCTATTATATCAGCAGGATGTTACGAGGAGCCGAGTGGAATTATTTTGAGCTGGAAAAAGGAGGATTTACGTTGATTTGTACAGCAAGGAAATTACGGCCATACTTTTTGAGCCACAAAGTGAAAGTGCGTACCAATTTGGCCCTCAAGCAGGTCCTGAGTAACCCAAATATGTCGGGAAGATTGTTGAAGTGGGCTGTGGAGTTGAGCGAGTATGATGTGGTGTACGAACCGAGGATAACTATCAAAGCGCAGGTGTTGGCGGATTTTTTGCAGGAGATGGTACACCCATCTGATTCAAGTGACGAGGTAAAGGCATGGACGCACACTGATGGCTCGACTATGGTATCCGAAGCAAGGCTGGGTATTGTGTTAACTAGTCTGGAAGGAGAAAATTTGTAGTTCGCAATTAAGCTGGGATACAAAGCATCTAACAATGAGGCTGAGTATGAAGCTGTGTTGCAGGGTGTGAAAAGCGATCTGGGAGCAAGAAAGGTATGGGCGTACACGGATTCCCAATTGATAGTTCGTCAGTACGAAGGTTCCTTCGAGGCTAAAGAGGAGCGCATGGCGATGTACTTAAATAAATTACGAGAAGAGGTAGCGCGCTTTGAGGAGTTTAAACTAGAGCACTTGCCGTGAGCTGAAAATACTTGGGCAGATTAGCTCGCTCGGATAGCAGGTGAACTGGGAACCTGTGATCCTCGAAAAATCACGCCGATGGAGTTGGGTCATAGTAGTGTGGAAAAAGGGAAGGAGGTTATGGAGCTTGAAGTTAAGGATGATTGACGTACACTGGCAACGGCGCCATTTTGTTAGAAGAGGTTTCATGGTGATGAAATTAATCAACGGGTTCTTCACTTGGTATTATCGGAGTTCGATTCGTTTGTAGAATTCAATGTGTTTCAAGTTTGAAGAAATAAAAGGAAAATAAAAATAAAGCAATTAACCTATCTAAACTAAACTAGGAGTTTAAATTGCAAGTTGGTCGGATGCCTCGTCGGATGCCTTAATATGAAAATGCAAGCAATAATGAAAACAAGTAAAAATAAGCATTGTTTCACCAAGTACAAGCATGCATAAAAACTCAAATAATGCAAATTAGCAAAAATTGAAAGCATGGATAGAAAGAGCAGTGAAAGTTAATATGAAAGTTTAGAACTTTAAGGCAAATAACAAGCAATAAAGAGTAGATCTAAGACTTAACCTAAAACTATGCATGAAAATTAAATTGCAAATAAAGCACAAGAACAACTCAAAATCAAGATGATCTAAGAACTGATCTATGATCTAGATGTGTCACTCATCTAGATTCCATATCTAATTCTTAAGATCTAACAAGAAATCAAGGTGCTAAGACAAAAAGCATAAAATGAAGAACAAACATGTAAATGAAGAACAAAGCACGGAAATAAAGTATAAAACATGAGATTGAAAGGAAACTTACTTGAATTAAGGAATGAAACAATGCTTGAATGTAATTGCATAAAAAGTAACAATCCAAAGGAGTATTTAGATTCTTCTTGGGCTTACAAACCCAAGGCCAAGCATGAAAGTAAATCTAAAACTAGGAAAAGAAATTACATCAAAGATTGAAATTAAATCTCAAACCTAAGAAGAGAGAAAAATAGAGCTTAAAAACTAGAGAGAGGATTTTTAATCCCAAACCCATGCTTGGGTTTGGAGAAAATGAGAGGTGCCTTACAAAATAGAGTGAGGTTCTATTTATAATAGGTTTAATTGGGTTTAAATGGGTCAAATTAACTAAAAAGGCTTAAAATTCCCGGGTTTGACCAAGTTTGACCCGGAGGCACTTTCCTAGCTACTTGGCTAGCCTTTTGGCACTTTTTGGCTCGACCATGGCTCGAGGTGGCTCGGCCATGGATGAGCCTGGGCGCTGGGCTGGCTGGGCATGTTGGCGCGCGGATGGCGAGAGGATGGCGTGCTGCCTGGGCGAGCGGATGGTGCTGCCTGCCGAGCGCTGTTGGCAGCGTGCGGGCGCTGCATGCCGAGTGCTTGCGGGCTCTGTCGGCACCGTGCGGGCGGGAGCTGCCGGTCTGGGTGCGGACACTGGGTAACCCAGTGTGGGCAGCGTACCCAGTGTCGGCGGTGCAGTTTGGCGTGGAGATGGCGAACTGATGGCAATCATTCCAGAATGTTTTCCCCTTTTGAACTCCTCTTTTGGCACAACTTTGGCAAGCCCTCGGCAAGGAGATGGCTTGATTTTTGGCCTCCATACCTTAGTTTAAATTCAAATCATTAAACCACCCATTAAATGAGAATTTTCAACATAAAAATCCAAGAATTTCACCAACCTTAAACTAATTAAAACCATTTAACCCAATTAAACATAAAATCAAAAGAAGAACACAAAAACCCAAAAATAAGAAAAATAAGAAAAGAAAGCTAAACGGCTCAAGAACCACTAAAAATAATATAAAACCCTAATTAAGGACACGACAAAAACACAACAATTACATGCAAAACAACTACCCAACACTTATCGGTTTGTTCGTCCTCGAACAACGAAAATAATCGAGAATGTACATGCAATGAACATTATGCGAAAAGAAAAATCCGTGTGCTTATCCTTATTTAATATGATGGAAGTATCAACATAAACTCGCTATCGTCAAGCATTGCTCGTATTACTCTTTCTCAAATGCAATCCAAATCAATGACTTCCTCACAAATGGAATCTTCGAGGGTGTTTGCTCAAATCGATCAAGTGTATATAGGACGTGTTTACGCTCAAGTCGGTCAGTACATGCACCTTGTCAAGATTTCACAAATCGGACGCTCAAAATTGCTCATAGTACATGACCTAATAAGAATCGAAAGAGGTCTTAATTATGGGTTGTAATGTTGGCTCTTTATTAAGGTATGTAATATTTGGATATAGTGGCTAACACACGATCAAACGCGATCAATAACTCACAAAATCCTAATTTCTAAAACCCGAAGCTTATAATCGCTTCACCTTTCCCAATTCACCAAACTCTCATTCGAAATCCTTTCGTATACTCACACACTTTTCCGACTTTTATTTCAAAACACTTAGAAGCTTTTTGAATTTGATTCTTTTTACTAAACTTAGCCTTTAAATTAAGCTTGAACGCACGCAATCAAAAGGCCAAGCTTAAACTTAGAAGCTTGAACGCACGCAATCAAAAGCCTTTAAATTTAGCCTTTAAATTTGCTTCTACTCACTATTTTGCACCAAATTTGGGAGCGAAATCAAAAGAGCTTTTAGAGCTTTGAAATCTTTTCACGAGAAAATATTGATTATATATATAGGCGGGTTTGGACGAAGCATAAAAATTCAACCCCTCACACAAGAGGCCAAAAACATGCAAAAACTCGACAAGTAAACTATTCAAACTTCCAAGCATGTGGAGATTGCTTAAACATGTAATAGACACACAAAAGACACAAAAATCGACTCAACCATATAAATGCGCAAATAGTAAGCGTCACTTCGCCAAGAATGCGTCACTTCGCCAAGGCTCGAGTTAAGAACAACAAAACATGCTTGATAAAAATTCGGACCCTAATCACCTTCCCACCCCACACTTAAACCATGCATTACCCGCATTTTAATGAAAACCAATTAAAAGGAGGGGGAATAGAAACTTCCTTAACCGAGCGAGTTTTGGTCGAGCTCGGTGGGGTCCACCTAGGCATCTAAGCAATCCAAGCAAAAATCGAGCATGGCTAGTATCTCCTGGCTTCATGAACGCTACAAACTTATCTATCGCCCAAGGTTGGAGTCGAAAAACAAAACCTATAAAAGAGAATCACACGAAATTAAAAAGCACAAGGAAATATGTACATGAATCTCAACAAAATATATTTTTTCTTATTTTTCAATTTTTCAAATGTTTTTGGATTTTCATTTTAAGAAGAAAGAAGAAAATAAAAGAAATAAACGAGAAGAACTTGGGTTGCCTCCCAAGAAGCACTTGTTTTACGTCATTAGCTCGACGTACTTCCTTTTGGTCAAGGTGGAAAGATCACAGGAGGGTCCACCAATACAATCTCCTCCTTGTCGGGAGGATCCACTCTTTGGAACGTCCTTGGCGCATTGCATAGCTCAAATAAGATACGCCAAAGAGTAAACATTCCAAATGGGCATTTGAAGCTCGTCTCGGCTAGGTCCTCGGGAGGAATGGTGGTTTTGAAGTGCCCCGATGACTCGTCGAGAAAACAAAAGGAATATTGGCCGGCTAAATCTTCTAACCTTTGATCGATAAATGGGGGAGGGAAATGTTCTCTCTTTGTGACCTCATGAAACTTCTTAAACTCGATCAACATCCTCCAACCCGTTGAATCCCTCGTGGCCAACAACCCTCCTTTTCCATCCTCAAGAATGAACATGCCGCTCGTCTTGGGCACCAAGTCAATGGACTTCACCCACTCGCTCTCGGCAAGTACAAACATCAAACCTTCCCACAACAATCTCAAAATCCCGGCTCTCACCATTTCATCAAGAATCAAACTCAAAGGGCTAACTCTCTCAAATACTCTGGGTCTCCACCCAATTGCACTTTCAATAATTTTAAGAACTTCACCCGACCTCTCCTCTTCACCTCAGTTTGAATTTCCCAAGATGGTAATCGGTTTGCTCTCCTCTTCCTCCAAATAAGTTTGTGTTAGCTTGAACAAATCACCGATCCCTTCAAGGTACTCTTCAATATTAGTCTCACTAACCTCCACCTCCCCCTCTAAAAAATCATCATTGCCCTCAATGACCAATAAAAAATCTTTTTCACACAAGTCTTGGGTACATAGAGGCAGAACGGACTCATTGCTAAGAACAAGGGGCTCATCATCAAGAACAAGGAGATCATCATCCTCAAAACGATCCTCAATATCAACGTCCGGGCCAACCTCCCCCTCATGTTTCATTTCCTCCATAGAATCTCATTCGACCAACTCTTGGGCCACGTCCATGCATAAGCAAACCCCGAAGGATAAGTTTGATGGATAGGATATAGGGGCATCAGGAATATTCTTTGCACAATTGGGGAGGGTAGAATCGGGAAGAGTAAGAATACTCGTAATAGAAACCACTTCCACCTCGGACGGCGGAACAACCGTATTATCAACCACCCCACCACTTCCAATGACCGTGACCGAAAGTTGGCTTGGAAATTCGTCGTCCTCATTCAGTTGCTTCAACATATTCACATCACTTTCCAATTGCTCAATTATAGTGCTTAACCCGTTCGTCGAAGCCTCAAGAGCAGTGAACCGGGCATCAAATGACGTCGACATAGCTTGCAATTGTTGCATGATCAATATTAGATTAGGATCGGAGGCCGGCGGTGGAGCACTCGTCGGGATATGGAG
Organism: Phtheirospermum japonicum; assembly: GCA_014905375.1. Classification (NCBI taxonomy): domain Eukaryota; kingdom Viridiplantae; phylum Streptophyta; class Magnoliopsida; order Lamiales; family Orobanchaceae; genus Phtheirospermum; species Phtheirospermum japonicum. The sequence goes on from BMAC01000075.1 coordinate 866,601, forward strand.
GGCGGGAGGGGTATTTTGGGCATTGGAGATTACACCGCCAAATAACTCATACGGATCTAGATTTTGAGCACTATTGTTGGCATCAATCGGGGTACGATTGAAATTATAAGCGGGAGAACCATCATATAGGCCGGGATTCGTAATTTGGCCACTCTCATACTCATTCGAACTCGCAAAGCCATACATAGACAAGCTCGTGCAATGATTCGAAGCATTATACCCACCATACGGCTCGGATGTCGGAATATGCATGTTCGGGAAGTGAGTTGGAGCACCAGATCTCCCATATGGATCAACCGAACCCGAGGAGTCGCTAAACCCGACATGGTTTGCACCATGCCCTCCCATGCCGGGTTGCCCATAGTCTAAACCACTGTTGGCAACGTGGTTTGCACCATGCCCTCCCACGTTGCCAAGGCCATTATACAACATTTCATTCCTGACATGGTTTGCACCATGCCCTCCCATGTCGGGAATGTATCCACCAAAGCTATACGCACCTAACATACTTAACAAAAAAACGCCAAATAACAAAGCAAGCTAAAAACACAATGAAACGACAATCAAATCGAATGCCTTAACCAAGCCGAGTCGCAACGGTGCCATTTTGTTAGAAGAGGTTTTGTGGTGATGAAATTAATCAACGGGTTCTTGACTTGGTATTATCGGAGTTCGATTCGTTTGTAGAATTCAATGTGTTTCAAGCTTGAAGAAATAAAAGGAAAATGAAAATAAAGCAATTAACCTATCTAAACTAAACTAGGAATTTAAATTTCAAGTTGGTCGGATGCCTTAATATGAAAATGCAAGCAAATAATGAAAACAAGTAAAAAAAAACATTATTTCACCCAGTACAAGCATGATGAACAAGGTACAATTATGCATAAAAACTCAAATAATGCAAATTAGCAAAAATTGAAAGCATGGATAGAAAGAGCAATGAAAGTTAATATGAAAGTTTAAAACATTAAGGCAAATAACAAGCAATAAAGAGTAGATCTAAGATTTAACCTAAAACTATGCATGAAAATTAAATTTCAAATAAAGCACAAGAACAACTCAAAATCAAGATGATCTAAGACTTGATCTATGATCTAGATGTGTCACTCATCTAGATTCCATATCCAATTCTTAAGATCTAACAAGAAATAAAGGTGCTAAGACAAAAAGCATAAAATGAAGAACAAAGCATGAAAATAAAGCATTAAACATGAAATTGAAAGGAAACTTACTTAAATTAAGAAATGAAACAAAGCTTGAATGTAATTGCATTAAAAGTAACAATCTAAAGGAGTATTTGGATTCTTCTTAGGCTTACAAACCCAAGGCCAAGCATGAAAATAAATCTAAAACTAGGAAAAGAAATTACATCAAAAGCTTGAAATTAAATCTCAAACCTAAGAAGAGAGAAAAATAGAACTTAAAAACTAGATAGAGGATTATTAATCACAAACCCATGCTTGGTTTTTTAGAAAATGAGAGGTGCCTTACAAAAGAGAATGAGGTTCTATTTATAATAGGTTTAATTGGGTTTAAATGGGCCAAATTAGCTAAAAAGGCTTAAAATTCCCGGGTTTGACCAAGTTTGACCCGGAGGCACCTTCCTAGCCACTTGGCTAGCCTTTTGGCACTTTTTGGCTCAACATGGATCAACCATGGCTCGAGGTGGCTCGGCCATGGCCGAGCCTGGGCGCTGCTGGGCGCAAATGGCCGGCAGCTGGGGGCCTGGGCATGGGCGCTGGGGCCTGCGCATGGGCGCTGGTCTGGCTGGGCATGTTGGCGCGCTGTCTGAGCGAGCTGATGGCGAGAGGATGGCGCTGCCTACCAAGCTTTGTCAGCAGCGTGCGGGCGCTGCCTGCCGAGTGCTTGCGGGCACTGCTTGCCGAGTGCTTGCGGGCGCTGTCGGCAGCGTGCGGGCGGGAGCTGCCGGGCTGGGCGCGGACACTAGGTAACCCAGTGTGGGCAGCGTACCCAGTGTCGGCGGTGCAGTTTGGCATGGAGATGGCCAACGGATGGCCAAGAGATGGCCATCATTCCAGAATGTTTTCCTCTTTTGAGCTCCTTTTTTGGCACACCTTTGGCAAGCCCTTGATAAGAAGATGGCTTGATTTTTTTTCCTCCATACCTTAGTTTAAATTCAAATCATTAAACCACCTATTAAATGAGAATTTTCAACATAAAAGCCAAAGAATTTCACCAACCTTAAATTAATTAAAACCATTTAACCCAATTAAACATAAAAACAAAAGAAGAACACAAAAACCCAAAAATAAGAAAAATAACCTAGAAAACAAAGCTAAACGACTCAAGAACCACTAAAAATAATATAAAGCCCTAATTAAGAACACGAGAAAAAAACAACAATTACATGCCATTCAGTTTGGTTTTTGGGATGGAAGCGGTTATTCCAGCGGAGATAGTAGGTGGATCGCAGCGCTTGACAGCTTTTAATGTGGAGGAAAATGAAAGGCTAGCTCGGGGAGCAATCGAAATAATCGATGAGATACGAGATAAGGCTGCGGCTCGGGTCGAACATTACAAACAAAGGATACAGGCTGCTTTTAACAAACGGGTCAAGCATCGTTGTTTTCAGGTAGGGGATTTGGTATGGAGGCAGGCTGATGCACTGCGCATGACTAGGAAGATTGAGCCAAATTGGGTTGGGCCATTCAAAGTGGTAAAAGTGTTACGAGGAGGAGCATATATACTTGAAGATGCAAGAGGAAAAGTTCTACCTAGGAGCTGGAATGTGTGTCACTTAAAGAAATATTACGCCTAGATGGCAGGCTGATGATGTTTCACCCTTCGGGGCGGTTATGGTGTTTTACCCTTTAGGGCAGTGAGTTGTTTCATTACCCTTCGGGGTGGGCTGTGTACGTTTTACCCTTCGGGGCAGTGAGTTGTTTCATTACCCTTCGGGGTGGGCTGTGTACGTTTTACCCTTCGGGGCAGTGATGTGTTTTACCCTGCGGGGCGGATTGTGTGTTTTACCTTTTGGGGCAGGCTGTGTGCGTTTTACCCTTTGGGGCGGTGATGTGTTTTACCCTGCGGGGCAGATTGTGTGTGTTTTACCCTTCAGGGCGGATTTTGTACGTTTTACCCTTTGGGTCAGTGATATATTTTACCCTTCGAGGCGGTTATGGTATTTTACCCTTCGGGGCGGTTATGGTGTTTTACCTTTCGGGGCGGTTGTGGTGTTTTACCTTTCGGGCTGGTTATGGTGTTTTACCCTTCAGAGAGGGCAGTTTACATTTTACCTTTCGGGGCGGGCTGATTGTATTTTACCCTTCGGGGCGGTGGTGATGTACCCTTTGGGGCGGATATCTTTTTCAATACATAATAAATTTTGTTGAACTACTTGTGGTTTTGAAATATGGTTAGAGGATGGATGGTTATTTTACATGTTTGAGAAGGATATGTTTGACTTACATATCTATATCGAGCTGTTCTGTTTTATATTATGGATGGTTGTGTCTTTGCGAGCTAATATGTTTAATCTCTATCTGCGGGCTTACTTTAGCTCCATAGGATTGTTTGTGACTTGTGGTGTAATTATTTTTTCTTGAATTGCATGGTCTTATAAGGTTAGGAAATATGATTGTGATTGGTTGTGAATTCATGCGACTTATGTTAACTTGTGGGTTTACTTTATACATGGTTTGTGGTTTGGCTTTTATATGGTTTTAATTGCAGGATTGTATATGGCTTGAGAATTGAGGAGCTATGCATATAATAAAAGGAGTTGTTCATACAGATTAAATTCATGATTGTGCGAATAAGGTACAAGTTCTAAGATTTGAAGAGGACAGCAAGCAATCAAGTTGTACTCGGCCCAGGAGCGGGAACGAAATCCTCGAGTGGTGGGTCCAGTTCGACAGTCAGGTTGGCGGACAGTACAACTCGGCCCTGACATGATAGCCACCATTTTGCATCAAGGGGCTGCTTCATGTCGCCTTTCTAGGTGCTGAAGGGAGGCAACTTGTTGATGATGGCTTTCATGTCGGGATCATATGTGACGTTCATGGCTGCGAGCTGCTCTTTGATTATCCCGGCAGCTTTGTAGACCCATTCCCTGCTGCCCACAGTCATTTTGCCAAAGTACAGAGTCGATTTCCTGAAAGCCTTAATCAGCTCCTCTCGGTAGGCGCCCATGAACTTTTCGCCCACCTCGCTCATTAAGAAGGTTCGTTGACCCTCGGTGATGCCTTGTTCGCGAGCTGCCTTGATTTGTTCTTCTTTGGCCTGCACATTCTCTTCAAGTTTCTGGATTTGTTCCTTAAGCTCATTAATTATGCGGGATGTCTCGTCCTTCAGGCTGTCTACTTGGCTTTTCAGGATACCATTATCCTCTTCACTGGCGCTCAGCTGTTTGCGGGCCTGGTCTAGCTTGCCTTATGTTAGCCAGAGTTGTTTGGTTTGCTACTCAACTTGAGTGCTCAGCTCCTCGCATGTCTTCTGCAAGTCGCTTTCTGCGGAACGGGCTACAAGCTGGGTGGATATGGTGGAGTATAGGGTATTCAGCTGTATAAATGTGCAACAAAGAAAACAGTTAATGATTGAATAATTTTAGATCGTTTATCTAAGGGCCAAATTTAGGATATTGGACATACCTGGGTAAGTGTGCGCTCCTGGAGAAGTGCCTTTATGGCAGCTGCATCTTCACAATTGGCCAAATCCTTCTCCAGGTTGGGAGAGCTAGATGACGAGCCGCCAAAAGTCTTGCGAAGGCGCCTACGCTTCGGAGTAGGGGAGTTGGGTCTTCTAGCAAATGGTCTGATTGTTCGCTTTCCCTTTGAGGATTTTCTGACTAGCTGCGCTTCTTTCAGCTCATCCTCAACCTCTGGGTCAGATTCCACTCCAAATTCTTCATTCAGCACCTCATCTACGTTGATGAGAGAAGGTGGAGGTGCTGAGGTGACCTCAGGATGAGGCTCGATTTGTGCCACAACTTCCACTGAGCTCGACGAGACGCAGGCATCAACAAATGCATCTGAAAGTAATAAGATGGTGAGTTAGCATTAATTTTTGGATGGTTCGGGGTAATGGTGCAATATTTTATAACGCAAGGTACCTACCGAACTCTGATCTGGTTATTGAAAGGTCTGGGTCGACTGGACGAGAGTCGATGCCTACATATCGGAAAACTTTAGACCGACTGGTGAGTAGCACCACGTCGAACGGGCGCTTACTCCATTCCGCAAGCTGGTCAGAGTATCTTTTGTACAATATGGTAAGTGTTGGGGGATAGGAAGTTTGGCTTGTTTTGGGGTGTGGTATTGCAGCTCGGTAGGAAAGGGCCATTCCTCAGTATTGTGAATAAAGAAGAAATTAGCCCTCCAGTCAGGAATCTTATTTGAGGGGTTCACTAAGAATTGGGCTTTGCCAGTGCGAGCAGAAAGATAAAAAGAATGTATTTGGTATTTTACTTGAAAACAAAAATGGAAAAAGCCGGGGTCAGGTTAAGTGTTAAAGTATATACATAATATAATATAGCCCGCTAGGAATTTCATGGAATTGGGAGTCAATTGTATAAGGGGAACTTTGTACAAACGAAAGATCTCAATGTAGAATTGGTGCGGTGGGAATCTAAGTCCTGCTCTAAGCAGCTCGTCAAAGAGGGTTATGTGATCTGGGAGGGGTTTCATGGGGCCCAGGTGCAGGATGTCGGGTAAGACCATTCTAGCGGTTTCGTGGAGGTTGATGGTTTGTTGGAATTCTTCTAATTTTTCTGGGTCGGGGAGTAACCAATAGTTATCCTTGACCGCCCTGGTCGTTAGGGATGGGGAATGCAGGTCGACAACATTTATGGAGGGTGCTAGAGTTACAGGATTTTCCGAAGAATGTTTGCATGGTGGTGGGTTGCTGGGTTTTTGCAAAGGAATGCCCTCTGGAATATTTACAGGGGCTAAGGGAACAAGAGAAGGATCTTCAGGAATGTTCTCTATTAAGGCTTGGGCATCGGTGCGAGCCCTAGTCTGGGCCTCTAACTCCGACCACCCGACGTCGCCTTCTGGCTCGTCGCGGAGGCCGGAGGGGGGAGAAGGGGGTTATTTTCATCTTCTTTTTAAGATATAAGTATTTTCAGTGGGATTGGAGTCGGGGGAAAGGCTTAAGTTTTGAGAATTGGGGTTGGAAGAAGCTGGTTCGGTCATTTGTTTAAAATCACAAGGGAAAAATAAAATAACAACATGAAACACAACTCAGTAGATGCAACACATTTACGGCAGTAAATTTAAATTAATTGTTGAAAAGGGGAAATTCAGGGGACTTACCCATTTTTGGAGTCGCAGAGGTTGGTAATGAGCGATGCGCTGTGGGAAATTTTCTGTAAATTGGAGAGTAAGCGAGCTTTGTTGCAGAGAGAAAATGGCGGTATTTTGCAAGTGTTTTGGGTAAAATGACGAGTGAGTGGAGATGAAGGGGTTTTGTGTGTTGGGCGGCGAGAAAGCAGATGGGACAGATTGGAGCGGGAAGTTGGTAGGGTTTCAAGGAATGTTTTGGGCCTTTTGTTTTGGGCCCACCGTGTTTATTATACTACGAGAAAACGGGGGAGTGACACGTGCCCGACACATTGTCAGGCTGCATTTAATGAAACTTAAAAGGGACGTGATGGATAAACAGAGGCGTGTTTCGACTTTTTTGGCTGCTTATGATTATATTTTCTTGGATTATTGTGCTCGATTATAACTCAGGTCGTAGGAAAAGGGTCCTATGGTTTCAGGTCGTCATATATAAAGTCTGGGGACTTGGTCTGGGGACTCGTTGGTCGCTTCTGCCGAGGGGAACATTCTTCTTAAAAGGACGAGTTAGCTCAGCGAGCTGGTATTTTGGGAGGTCGTGAGTCTTATGTGGTAATTTCTCATGGGATGATTGGTATTATATCTCGATATATCGAATTGAGTGATTCTGGAATAAGGTTCGGTAAGGTGGAGGGGTAATTTATTTATTTGTTCATATTTTATTATTATTTTTGGTGGTTGTGCTCTTTTAACTCTGTTTTATATGTCCTACCTGATTTCGTACCTCAATCAGCTAGAACATGGGGGACTAGCTGATACGTCACTAAAAATCCTTACGTAATATATGTGGGTATTTATGGTAAGCGACCTCATTTTCTGGTAGGAGCATTTTTTTCTGGGAGGTGAGCGAGCTGGTTGGTGTCTTGTGGGTGGTTAGCGAGTTAGTTTGAAGAATAGCGATCTGGAGTATGAGGATGAGTTCTCATATAGGGTCGCGACCTCTCATGCTTGTGTGTTGGGCGCTATCTTTTAGCTTGGTTATGGGTTTTATAAATATCAGGCCCCAAATGAGCTTATATGGATGGTCTATGGGGTCCCGACGAGTTATATGGAAGGAATAACAGGCCCAGGCCCATTCTGGTAATTCAAGAGAGAGATCTATTATTTATGGGAACTTAGCATACAGGAGAAATCCTAATTTTGAGTCGGTCACGGTATTTATGGAATTGTATTGGGAGAAGGAAACCCTGGCTTGGGAGCACTTCTCTTGTCTCTATAAAAGGGTGTATACCTCTCTTTATTTTCTAAGTTGAAATCATTGTTATTGACGATTGATCTCTGAATTATCTCTCGCACTATCTGACTTAAGCATCGGAGCACCTTCGTCGGTCTGTCACCCGACTCGGCTGGAGGTGTTGTTTTGTAGGATCGGCTAGGTTGCCAGGAGATTTTTTGGAGACTTATCAGGTCGCTGTGTCGTTTTTTCATCATTATTCAGGCTGCTGATCTCAAATTTAAGGTTAGTGCCCCCTATTCTTGGTAACCAATCTTTTTGATTTTATCAATTGTTATTATATTTTTCTTAACATAATTTTTTTATAATAATTATATAGAGCCCTTTTTTTTGTTGTTGCATCGAACTCTTAAATGCATAGGAACTGCCCTCTACATATCTTTTGTATAAACCATATAATAAGCGTTCTTGAAAAACAAAAAGGAATTAAATTAATTTAATGAAATATAGAAGGTTACGACGGTAGGATCTTCTTACATTGCAAAGAAAAAAATTGACCTCTATATTATTTAAGACATTTTATTTTTTAAATTTAAACGGAAAAGAAGTAACACTAGAGTTGAATGACTTATTACACTTCGCACAACTATTTTAACATATAATTCGGTGATAATCAATAGACTATGTATGTTTTTCAAGAGGAGATAGGATAGATTTATCCTATCTTTAAGGATAGTATTGTATAAATAAAATAATTTATTGTTTGTTTCTTTTAATTGCATTTGTGATGGAGTTAGAATATGTTTTCAAATTCAGAGTTTGTTAACCTGCATAACAAGAGATTATATGTCGATATAAAACTCTACTATATATATATATATATATATATATATATATATATATATATATATATATATATATATTTCAAACGAAAGAAATACAGGGGGGGAGTCCCCTACACGACCAATCGTAATCGGGGGAAGGGTTAATCCCCTTAATATCTCATCACTCCACTATTAACTTACAAAAATGTAGCATTAAAAAAATCTTATGATTATATGATCATGATTTCTCCAATTTCTACAAAAAATTGTATAGATCAGATAAAACATAAGAGATAGAAATGATGAATTGAAAAGGAGAGAAGACAAAAAGTGACTTGAAAATTAAAACCAAGAATTTCTCATCATCTCCAAAGTGGATGTAATGGAGAATGAAATTATTTGTGTGGGAAGTTGTACACAAAACAAAAGAAGCATTGGGGATTTTTCTTTAAAATTCCCTAATATTAAACTCTTTCTTCTTTTTTTTCTTTTTATTTTTATTTTTTATTTTACAAAATTCCAGAAGCTCACCGACCCTCAAATATATATCTTAAAAACAAACAATATCAAGATAAAAACCTATATCAAACCCAAAGTCCATTACTCAATGTGATGCGCGTCTAAGAAGCATTTTCCTTGCCTCAATCGTAATTACTCGGGCTGCATTGACAACCTTAATTTAATAGTTTCCTTCAAATGTATGAAAAAAAATATGGTTAATTGCAAGTTAAATCATGAACTTTAACTAAATTTCAATAAAACCAAACCTTTTTAAGTTGCAAAAAAAAAAAAAAACATGATATGCATTGACAATTGCAAAAGTGATCACAGGTGAACTTCCAATGATCGAAAAAAATTCAATGTCGTCCAATTGGTTACCAATGCCAATTGAAACTCTAAAATCAAGATGGCTACAATCTTACCATTTGTTTCTCGTACGCAATTATTGTTTACCAACATTCATAATAATTTTGGAGAAATTCTTAAGTCCATAACATTATTTTACAGAAAGAGAAGGCTTCCATCCAGATAAGCAATAAATTGATAAGTCCAAAAAGTTGAACCACCAAATAAAGGGGTACTAACCTCAAAGAGAGATCAGCGACCTGAATTTGTTTCCGAACTCGTCACAGCGACCTGCAAAGTCTTCCGCGAATCTCCTGGCGACCTCGCTGATCCTGCAAAACAGCGCCTCGTACGGGCCGGATTTCGAGCCCGTTAAGGCCCTCCGACGCTTAAGTTAATAAGCGAAAACCAAACACTCAACACTTCTCTTCAAAAATAAACAATAACGCGATAAAGCAATATCGACTTAAAAAAATAATGAGAGGCACTCGCCCCTTTATATAAAGATATGAGAGATCTCCCTCAATCTAGGGTTACCTTCTATAACCACAATTCCATTCACAATACAACTCTACATCCGACTCTCAATTAGGACTCTTTCCACATGTTAAGTTCCCATACATAACAAATCTCTTTAACTCAACAGGCCTGGGCCTATATACAGCCCACCGAAAGCCATATAACACAATCACCTCAAGCCCACGGGCTTAACTTCACAAAACCCACAATCGAGCTCAAGTATACAGCTCAAAACATAAGAGGTCGCGACCCTATATGAGAACTCATCCTCATACTACAGGTCGTTACTCTAAAAAAAACCAGCTCGCTCACATCTCAAGGACACAATACAGCTCGCCCATAATCCAGGAGGAACATCCTCCCCTGGAAATGAGGTCACCTACCACAAATAACCTCATACAACAAATAATATCACGTATAGACATTTTGGTCCGCATCAGCTAGTCCCTCATATTCTAGCTGATTAAGGCACGAAATCAGGTAGGACATGTAAAAACAGAATTACAGGAGCACAACCACCTCAAAAACAATAATAAAACACATAAGTAAATCACCATTTTACCTTACCAAACCAGACATCAGAATCACACAGCTCGATAAATTGAGCCATAATGCCCATCATTTCATCATAAATTACCAAGTGAACTTACGACCTGCAAAATCTCATCTCAACGAGCTTGCTTTTCGAACAACAAAATGATCACCTCGTGGAAACAACCACGAGTCCCCAGTCCAAGTCCCCTGACTATAACGACCTGAACCACACAACACTAACATACTAAACGAACTCATACGTACAAGTCCCCAAGTCAAATCTCAAGATTTCCCACTTGACGACCTAAAACACATATTACTCCTCTGACGACCTACAAATATAACCAACCTCAATAATTCAAAATCGCAATCATAACTAATCCACAAAGTCAAGACACGCATTTTTCCCCACTTCCCATCTCATTTAAGTTTAATTAAATGTAGTCTGCCCCCTTGTCAGACACGCGTCACTCCCTCATTTTCTCGGAGTATAATAAATCCAGTGGGCCTGCAAATTAATGGCCCAAAACATTCCTCAACAAACCCTACTTAATCCCGCTCAGAAACATCTCATTAGCTTTTTCGCCGTTCTATATAAAAATTACTTCACTCTCTCTTCTCACTTTACACAATTACAGTAAAAAACTGCCATTTTCGCTCTGCACCAAGCTTATCTGCCAACAACTGTCTCATACTCAATCAGCGATTCACAGCTCGTTAAAATGCGTAAGTCCCTAAATCCTCTTTACGAAAATTTTAATTTCATTGCTGATATTATAGTTGCGCATGCTGAGATATGTTTGTTATGTGTTATCCCCTTCCCGAACTTGTTTACTTTACAATGAAACTAGAATCTTCAAACACCAATTCATCCAACTCAGCACTCTCCCCTGATTCCAACCCCACCGAAAACCCCTTTATTATTGAAAAAAGACCAAAACAACTAGCCTTACCCTCATTTGGCCTACGCGACGAGCCAGAGGGCGACATTAATTGGTAAGAACTTCAAGCTCAAACCATAGATCACACTGAGGCCCAAGCCTTAATGGACCACATCTCTGAAACCCCAACCTCTTCATCACTAACCGCTGCACATGTCCCAGAGGGCATCCCTTTACTTAAACCTAATAAACCTCCACCCTGCGAGCACTTTAGAGAAAATCCAGTGACTATAGCCCACTCCTTATCCATTGACGACCTACCTTCCTCGTCTCGTACAACCAAAGAAATTAAACACAATTACTGGCTTCTTTCTAACACAAAGAAATTATAGAAATTTAAAAGGATTCTCAATCTTCCGGAGACCGCCAAGATGGTCTTGCCTGACAGCCCGCAAGTAGACCCTCTGCGACCTCCTCCGAACCACATCACCCTTTTCGACACGTTACTAGCGGCAGGATTTAGATTCCCAGCTCATCCATTTTACCTTGAAGTTTCTACCTTATACAAAACTTCTCCTCTGCAGCTAACCCCTAACTCCATGAAATATCTAGCAGGATATCTCATATTGTGTAAATATTATAACGTCCAGCCTGACGCAGGCTTTTTCCATTTTTGCTTTCAAATTAAGTACCAACAAAATTCTTTCTACCTCTCTTCCCGCTCGGGACTAGCTCGCTTTTTAATAAACCCTCCCAACAAAGTCCCCGAGTGGAGGAAGAATTTCTTTTTTATCCACAACACAGAAGAGTGGCCCTTCCCGACCGAGCTACAAAATCGTACCCCCAAACAATACAAGCCCCCTACCTCCAAAGAATGCCCTCGCCTATACAAAAAATACTCCGATCAGCTCAAGGAATGGAGCAAGTGCCCTTTCGATGTGGTACTTCTCACCAATCGATCCGACATATTCCGCTACGTGGGCATCGACTCTCGCCCGGTCAAACCAGAATTTGCCATTACTGAGTTAGACTTTGGTAGGTATTTTAGATTTTAAAATTACACTTTTTCACATGTTATGGAAGCTGAATAACAACAAATTTCACATCTACTGCAGTTACCTTTATCAAGAATTGTGCCGCGACCCGCTCGGAAGAAAAAAAGAAGTTGCCCGCCCCACAAACCACAACTCCTCTCATCCAAAATACTATCAATGCCACCAAAGCCAATGACGAGGAAGAGGAAGTCCAGTTAATTCAGTAATCTGGCAAAAGCAAGGGCAAGCGACCTCTCTAGGCCGCTCCTAAGAGCCCAGTGGCCAGGAGCCCAAGCCTTAGCCCGCTAGAGCAAAAACGCCGCCGTCTCCGTAAGGGCCCTGCGACGACCTCTGGTGGTACCTCTAATTTGAACAAGATACTAGCGAAGTGTGACAAGGCCGCGGATGTCGAAACTCTCCTTTCTGAACAGACCATCAAGCAGGTAAACGCAAAGAAACCTCACCCTTAATCCATTTGATGTTACCACATACTTACAAAATATTCTGATACAGCTGAAACCTCTTTTCTCCAAATTTGCGGAGGAATTCGTGACTCGCTCGGCAGAGGGTGAACTCCAAAAGACCATTGACGAGCTAACTGCCCAGGCAGAACAGCAAACCCGACAGCTGTCTCTGACACAAGGGGAGTTGGATAGAGCACTCCAATTGGTGAAGGCTCGCGATGAGGAGGTAGCGATCTCCAAAAGCCAGATCGACAGCCTGAAGGATGAGGCAGCCCGCGTGAGCACCGAGCTGAACAAAAAGACTGAAGAGCTCGCACTCCAACATCAAAAGCTGCCAGAACTCCTCAAAGCAGCTCGCGAAGAAGGCGTATCTGAAGGCCAATAAAATTTCCTCCTCAGCGAGATTGGCAGGAAGTTCATTGATGCATACCGTCACGAGCTCATTAAGGCCTACGAAAAATCCTCTATTTACTTCGGACTGATGGCCAGCGGTGCGACTGAATGGTTTTTCAAAACGGCCAGCATGATTAAGGAGGAGGTTGCCGCTCTGAACGTCTCGTACTCCCCCAATGTCGATGCCCTCATTGACAAGCTGACGCCCTTCACCAGCTTCAAGGGTGACTGGAAACAACCCATCGACGCGAAGTGGTGGTTGTCTCGTCAAAACCGAGCGGCCGTGTCTGCCGGAGTACACGCCGAGCTGAAAACACCTCTGGACGAGCTGCTGCCTGAGCCAGCGCTAGCTATTACTCCTGCGCCCGAGCCAACCACCACCTCTGAACCCGAGTTAACTCTCCCGAGTCCCCCTGCTGCGACTTCCGCCACTGAAAAGACTGTGTAAAACCTTTATCACTTTCTTGTTCGCAACTTTGTACGAAATATTTATCATGTTTGTGTGTTATTTATTTTAATTTCTCTTGGTATCCATATAATCATTTAACTTTCCCCACATAACCCTGCAATAAAAGTTCTCGAGGATAATAATCATATAGTAAACCACAGGATTCAGTCAGATCGCAAACATAAAAACACATTAGCTCGTAGAAAAACACGTATTCCAACCACTACGTAATTATAAAGAATAGAAAAACTCGCCCAACTTTATTCATTATATTACTCAACTTTCTTAATAACTCGCGGGAGAAGTGCCCTCCAATCCAGAGTTACCTTCTCCCGCCTCAATAATAAAAACAAACACAACTCTTACTATCTCGCCTGGTCGGGAGAAGTGCCCTCCAACACAGAGTTACCTTCTCCTGCACCACAAATAATCACAAAACACTTTCAACAGCTCGCCTGGTCGGGAGAAGTGCCCTCCAACCCAGAGTTACCTTCTCCTGCACCACAAATAATCACAAAACACTTTCAACAGCTCGCCTGGTCGGGAGAAGTGCCCTCCAACACAGAGTTACCTTCTCCCGAACCACAAAACACAATACTTGCCACAGACACACACTTTCAACTGATCACAAGGTCGGGAGAGGTGCCCTCCGATCCAGAGTTACCCTCTCCCACCACAAAAACACTTATAAACTCAACACCCTTTACCAACTCGCCTGGTCGGGAAAAGTGCCCTCCGGTCCAGAGTTACCTTTTCCCGCCCCATAAAACACAACACTTGCAAAATCCTTTACCTCATCTCTCCCTCTCAAACTCTGTACGGGAGAAGTGCCCTCCAACACAGAGTCACCTTCTCCCACAATCCATCTTCTACGCATAGTACTTTTTCAGATGGCACACGTTCCAGCTTCGTGGTAAAATCTTTCCCTCTGCATCTTCAAGCATATATGCACCTCCACGCAATACCTTCGTTACCTTAAATGGCCCAATCCAATTCGGCTCCAACTTCTTAGTCATTTTCAAAGCATCAACTCTCCTCCACACCAGGTCGCCGACCTAGAAACGATGATGCTTAACCCGCTTATTAAAAGCATCTTGTACTCTTTGTTTATAATGTTCAACCCGAGCTGCAGCTCTCGTATCTCATCAATTGTCTCGATTGCTCCTCGAGCTAATGTCTTGTTCTCCTCCACGCTGAATGTCATCAAATGCTGCGATCCCCCAACTATCTCAGCTGGAATGACTGCATCCATCCCATAAACGAAACTAAACGGCGACTCCCCTGTGGTAGTTCGGGGAGTCATTCTATAAGCCCAAAGGACAGACGCGAGCTCGTCTTCCCATAGTCCGCCCGCTTTCTCTAATCGCAGCTTAAGTCCCTGCACAATTATTCGGTTAGTAACTTACCTGCCCGTTAGCTTGTGGGTGCGCCACAGAAGCGAATCGCTGCTTCATCCCCATATCTTTGCACCACTTCTGCATTTTTCGCCCATTAAACTGAGTTCCATTGTCTGAGACTAACACTCGTGGTACTCCATACCTGCAAAATATGTTATCAAAGATAAAGTCCATGATGTGTTGCTCTCTTATTCCTGTGACAGCCTCAGCTTCCACCCACTTTGTGAAATAATCAATAGCCACCACCAAATTTTCTTTATTGCTCGGAGTCTTTGGGAAAGGACCCACGATATCAATTCCCCATTGTGCAAATGGGCACGGCGAGTTTATGATCATCATCTCCTCAGCTGGTATATGAATAACCGGAGCATGCATCTGACACTTCTTACACGTCCGAACTAGCTCGCCAGCCATAACCTTCATTCCAGGCCAAAAGAAGCTTGCTCGCAACGTAATACCTACTAACACCTTCCCTTTGCATGATCCCCACAATACCCCTGGTGTATTTCTTTCAAAACCTCCAATCCATGCACTTTAGCTAAACATTTCAAAAGAGGTCCAAATCGCGACCTCTTATATAATTCTTCATTTATTACACAAAAACGAGTTGCCACTCTGGCCTCCTTTGTTGTCAACTTCTCTGTACCTTCCTGCGCTTTTAGAAGAACATCCCATATGGGCGCACGCCAATCATCCTTATCCTCAATATCCATAACCTCTTCGCCCTTTTCTATGCTACTATTGATCAACTCCATCAATGTGACTCTACGAGTATCACACGTCCCTAATGCTCCTGCTATCCGAGCGAGCTGATCTGCCCGTGTATTCTCAGCTCGCGGCAAATGTTCCAGCTTGAATTCTTCAAAACACACCACCTCCTCTCGTAATTTTCCCAAATACATCGCCATACGCTCTTCTTTAGCCTCAAAGGAGCCATCAAACTGCCGAGCTACTAACTGTGAATCCGTATATGCCCACAACTTGCGCGCTCCGAGCTCATCTGCCATTTTAATTCCTTACAACACACCTTCATATTCAGTCTTATTATTGGACGCCTTATACCCCAGTTTGATCGCAAACTCCAAATTTTCTCCATCCGGGCTAGTTAACACAATACCCAGCCCTACTCCTGAAGCCATAGTTGACCCATCTGTATATATGGTCCAGGCTTTTACTTCTTTATCCTCATCGACCTGTCTTGTCATTTCTTGTAGAAAATCTGCTAACCCTTGCGCCTTGATAGCCACCCTTGGCTCATAAACTACATCATACTCACTTAAATCCACGACCCACTTTACTAACCGCCCTGACACATTCGGATTACCCAAAACTTGTTTGAGAGCCAGGTTAGTACGCACTCTCACTTTATGGCTCAGAAAGTAAAGTCTCAATTTCCTAGCCGTACAAACCAATGCAAAACCTCCTTTCTCCAGCTCGGTATACTTCAATTCAGCTCCCCGCAACATCCTTCTAATGTAGTAGATAGGTTTTTGCATGCCCGCTTCTTCCCTTATCAAAACAGAACTCACGGCGACCTCTCCTACATATATATACAATATCAAGTCTTCTCCTGGCATGGGCTTGGTCAATAATGGTATTTCTGCCAAGTACTTTTTCAACTCCTCAAATGCATCCGCAGCTTCCTTTGTCCACTCAAACCTGGACCCTTTACGAAGCACCCTGAAAATGGGACACCTCTCTCCGCCGACCTGGAAATAAAACGACTAAGACTTGCCATCCGACCTGTGAGTACATGAACATCACGTACCGTGCGAGGATGTGGCATCTCCAAAACAGCTCGTACTTTCTCCGGGTTAACTTCTATTCCTCGTTCGATCACCATATAGCCCAAAAAATTTCCAGATTGAACGCCAAAAGTGCACTTCTTCAGATTTAACTTCATACCGTACTGTCTTAATATAACAAACGTCTTTTTTAAATCCTCCACATGGGATTCTGCTCTTTTGCTCTTAGCCAGCATGTCGTCGATGTACACCTCCATGGTAGATCCCAACAAGTCTTTAAACATACGATCTACTAACCTCTGGTAGGTCGCTCCTGCATTTTTCAACCCAAAAGGCATGGAGACAAAATAGTAAGTACCTGTGGAAGTGACAAAGCTCACTTTAGGCTGATCCTCTTTTTCCAAAGGTATTTGGTGATACCCTTGCGAAGCATCCATCATCTCAACAGCTCGCATCCCGACGTAGAATCCACCAACTGATCAATTCGTGGCAAAGGATAGTGATCCTTGGGACAAGCTTTATTAAGGTCGCGGAAATCTACACACACCCTCCACTTCTGAGCTGGCTTAGGCACCATCACGACATTAGACAGGTACTCATGAAATTGAATCTCCCTTATATGGCCGGCTTTCAACAATTTTCGCACTTCTTCTTCAATTACCCTATCCAGCTCTGGCCCAAAATGCCTCCTCTTTTGTTTCACCGACCTCGCTTCTGGATTCGCATTTAAATGATGCTGTGCGACCTCTGGGGACACCCCTGTCAATTCGCCATCTCCAAATGCAAATACGTCCCTGAACTCTCTTAACAACTAGATTAGCTCGTTACTTAATGTATCAGACATTAGGGTCCCTACCCTCGTAGTATACTCTGGGCGGTCTTCTTCTAAGAAGATTTCAATCAATTCTTCATTTGGTTGGACAGAGTTCTCCTGCTCCTTCACTTTCTTTGCGCTAAGCACTCTTTCCGGTTGATCATCACCCCTCTCGCGTTTATTCTCCAGTAACCCTCTCCTGACTGCAAGCTGATAACACGACCGTGCGACCTGCTGTTGTGCGATGACTTGTCATACTTTATCACCCACCGGATATTTGATGCTCATATGGTAAGTTGATATTACCGCCTGAAACATGTCAAGAGCAGGTCGCCCTAATATAGCATTATAGGCCGACCTTCCACGAATGATCAAGAATTTCAGATTTTTTTCCACTCATGCTTCATCTTTTCCCAGTACTACCTGGAGAGTCATCTCGCCTTCAGTACTTACCTGCGCCCCATTGAATGCATATATGGGCGTATTTACAGATCGCACCCTTTTTTCTATCTCCTCCCTAAGGTGCCTGCACTTCTCGGTGCAATGCCCGTAGTTATTATGAAACAAACAGAAAGAGGTTGTTCTGGGATGAGTAGGGATGGGTGTGCGATCCTCTAGCCATCTTATAGCATCAGGTACTAAACGCTCCATAATACTAAACACTCTAGCTTGTGAATATGCTAGCGGTGTGAAACCTTCTTCTCTCCAATTTTTCATATTTTCTTCCGA
Source organism: Phtheirospermum japonicum (assembly GCA_014905375.1). Taxonomy (NCBI): domain Eukaryota; kingdom Viridiplantae; phylum Streptophyta; class Magnoliopsida; order Lamiales; family Orobanchaceae; genus Phtheirospermum; species Phtheirospermum japonicum. Next base: position 884,702 of record BMAC01000075.1, read on the forward strand.
CCTCTTACTAATCCCGGAGCTCGTGTTCAGAAACCCACGCATTATCCTTCTGGGTTCTCTTCGTAACTCTCTTCGAGGCCCATTATCAGCCCTATCCACAACCTCCCTGTTAAAACGTGTGCGATGCTCATCCTCTGCCTCTTCCACTTGCACATACTTATGACACCTCGCCAATACCTCATCGTAAGTTCGCGCTTCTTTTTTGACCAGCAACTTGCGCAAATCATCCCTTCTTAATCCCTGATGTAGGGATCCAGCCTTCATCTCATCAGTGGCAGCGGGCACCTCCAAAGTAGCGCTGGTAAATCTATTAATGTATTATTTTAATGTTTCATCAGGTCGCTGCACCATAGTAAAGAGCGACTGTGCTGTCTTCGCACTCTGCTTAACACTAGAAAACTGTTTCAAGAAGGCAGCCCGCAACACCTGGTAACTAGTAATTTTTCCCCGCTGGAGCTGGTAGAACCAATTTTGTGCGATCCCCCTCAAGGTCGACACAAAAGCCCAACATGCCACGACATCCGTATAACCATGCAACAACCTTGCATTCTCAAAGAGCTATAGATGCTCGACCGGATCCGTCACTCCTCGATATTGTAACTCCAAGGCCTTATAATTCTTAGGCATCGCCGCGTGCATCATATCTTCTGAAAAGGGATGTCCTTCGTCTACATCAAATTTCTCCCCATCCATCCGCCTTTCTAATTTCAACATAGCCTCTTGCAAATCTCTAAAGGCCTTGTTATGCGGCCCCATCTTGCTTTCCCCCTTTCCCTCCTTGAACACATTGCCGCTCTTCTTGGTTTTCTCTTGAGACTCACTACCCGTGTCAGAGGTCGGAGTTTCGCTCTCACTATTATACTTATTATGCCGTCGACTACTTCGCCTGTAACGACTTCGCCTTACCTTCACTCCTTTCACTCATCGTTTACGAACATGAGAGCCTACGGATGAGGTGGAACTAGAAGCATCCCCCTTTCTCTGCGTACTCCGTCCTCTCTTATGAGATAATCTTTACAACGTAGATTTCTCGCCCCGCTCTACTTTCCTAACCGCCGACTCCTCCTCCTTCTCGCTATGAGATCTACCGCTTTTTTCCTTCCCCGTACTCAACTCGCTCGCTAAGTACCTGCGTAACTCCTCCTGTTTCTCTAGCGGCACGAAATCCATAAGTCCATCCAAAAATCCCTTTCTACTCTGACAAGGCTTGTCCTTCAGTAAATCTTCCCCGTCTTTCACCTCTACATGAATCGCCTTTTGCGCCTCCRCCTCCGGTGTTTTCATCTCCGCGTCTTCYGCCAACCCTTTYTCCTCACGCTTCCTGKGGGAAGGYGGTGGTGTGTYACYGGTGCCTTRGACAACTGGATCCGCCTGAGGAGGCRTTTTTCCATCCCTTGCCACGTCTTTTTCATTAATGTCCGCCAGTCTATTCTTCTTGTTCTTCTTGTTGTTCGACTGAGAACCGTAGTATAATGTCCTCGGAATTATGTTGCTATCCTTCATGTTTTGTTTACGGAATCTCTCACGCCTTTCGCTCAAGGACTCGATGTCCCTCTTTCCCACAGACGGCGCCAATTTGATAAGTCCAAAAAGTTGAACCACCAAATAAAGGGGGTACTAACCTCAAAGAGAGATCAGCGACCTAAATTTGTTTCCAAACTCGTCACAGCGACCTACAAAGTCTTTCGCGAATCTCCTAGCGACCTCGCTGATCCTTCAAAATAGTGCCTCGTACGAGCCGTATTTTGAGCCCGTTAAGGCCCTCCGACGCCTAAGTTAATAAGCGAAAACCAAACACTCAACACTTCTCTTCAAAAATAAACAATAACGCGATAAAGCAATATCGACTTAAGAAAATAATGAGAGGCACTCGCCCCTTTATATAAAGATATGGGAGATCTCCCTCAATCTAGGGTTACCTTCTATAACCACAATTCCATTCACAATATAACTCTACATCCGAATCTCAATTAGGACTCTTTCCACATGTTAAGTTCCCATACATAACAAATCTCTTTAACTCAACAGGCCTGGGCCTATATACAGCCCACCGAAAGCCATATAACACAATCACCTCAAGCCCACRGGCTTAACATTCACAAAACCCACAATCGAGCTCAAGTATACAGCTCAAAACATAAGAGGTCGCGACCCTATATGAGAACTCATCCTCATACTACAGGTCGTTACTCTAAAAAAAACCAGCTCGCTCACATCTCAAGGACACAATACAGCTCGCCCATAATCCAGGAGGAACATCCTCCCCTGGAAATGAGGTCACCTACCACAAATAACCTCATACAACAAATAATATCACGTATAGACATTTTGGTCCGCATCAAAATTCAAGCAGAAACATGTAAATTTATGAAGTTACTAAAGAAATGTAGGCGTTTGCTAAATAACCAACCTGGAAAAGTAGAAATGTTCATGTGACAAGATAAATGACAGCCACTACGTGAACAAGGCGCCAAATTGCAGGATGGGTGTATACCCTGAAAAAAAATGATGAACTGAGAAAATAGATAAATGGCAGCTCTAAAAAAAATACATACAAACGTTAACATATAACTTCTAGAGTTTGTCATTATTCCTGAATTCATGTTACACACACACACACACACACACACACACACACATATATATATATATATATATATATATATATGTATGTATAGGGGTGGGTTCAAATGAACCATGTCATTATATGCGAACCTACGAACTAGTGCTTTTATTATATACCAGCAGTATTTTTATTATACAATCACAGTGCTTTATTAATATTTTCTGTTATATACACCAGTAATGCTTTTATTATACAATCCTAATGCTTTTAATTAAATAAGGAAATACACAAAAAATATGATATATCCATTTAATTAGATTTAAGGCCCATAATTGACCCTAGGTTCACATATAGAAACATGGTTCTCATTTGAACCTAATCCTATATATATATATATAGGGGTGGGTTCAAATAGAACCATGTCATTATATGCGAACCTGCGAACTAGTGCTTTTATTATACAATCACAGTGCTTTATTAATATTTTCAGTTATAGTATACCAGTAGTGCTTTTGTTATACAATTCTACTGCTTTTTAATCAAATAAGGAAATATATTAAGAAGCTGTTACATTTATCATCATAAACATTTACCAATCCTCTTGATTCGTATTAAATCCTTTGAAACGAAAAACCAAGCTACCCAAACAAACAAAAAAAATAAAAGACTAGAAATGCAAATACCAAATATATATATATATATATATAGGGTTGGGTTCAAATGAGAACCCGTCATTATATGTGAACCTAGGGACTCATCTTGACCATTAGATTGGATAATCTTGATGGTTGAGATCATGACATGTCAGCATGGTAATAATGTAAAAAAATGCATTAATTAATTAAAAATGGTATTTTGGACATATATCAACGTTTACAAAGAGCACTACATTGTTCTTTAAAAAGCACAATAGATTAAGAAAAAAAAACACTACGATTGTATAAAAAAAGCATCGCAAACTTCGTCTATAAACTGCAAATTCAAAAATTTGAAATGAAACTCAAATCTTCAACAAACCATAACTTTTTCAAATTTTATTCGTTTTGAATGAAATATATATCAAATTAATCACATTCTCAAGATCTAAAATTTAAGATACATATTGCATGTTTTAAAACATAAAAAATATATATATATATAATTAAATTAAAAAAACTGGACTGATTTTAGCACTACAGTGCTGTGTAAAAAGCACAATGAACCTGGACATATAATTGCACTTTGCAATATTAGATCTAAGGCCAGGATTAGTCCCTAGGTTCACATATAATGACGGGGTTCTCATTTGAACCCAATCCTATATATATATATATAAATATATATATATATATATATATATATATATCCCAAAATCATTTTAATCACATAGCACATCAAATCATTCCTTAGAGCGCCAGGATCTTCGAGCACCTAACATCAAACGAATCAATCTGAGGCCCCGTGAGAATTAACATTTTTTCAACATTATCCTCACCTTTGATGGGCCGCTTAATAATCTTGACAAAAATGATCAAGGTTCTTAGTGATATGGGACTTTTTTGATGAAAATTCAGAAATAAAATTATTAGGTTTAAGATCAAAATCTGCCATATGTCATAATGCGAAAACAAAGTTCGTGACTAATAACTTATAGAAATATGCAAAGTCTTATATTTAATTTTTATGATAGCACATAGGGCTCATTCGATCACTTACTAACCAAGAAGTTTCATTTTGAAAGGTCGACTTCGTATCCAAATTTTCCAGCCAATAAATTGTTGAGTTAAAGTAATCTTCACATGAAGTTGTTCATTCGCTTATACATCTATCGGTAATGACACAAGCACACGAGGGAATAACTTTGTCATGGCATACATGATCTAAATAAAGAACTTATTAGAAGATTAAAATATTGGTCTTTGATAAATCATAGTCTCTCTCAATTTTTTGAACGTGTGATTTTTGCTTCTTTGTTTTCTCCCCTTTATCATACTCATATACTCAATACATCGATTACAAAAGGAATTTCTTGATAACGAGAACTACTGTTGGAAAAATTACAAAGAGCACAAACAGGTACTGTAATGAATATCACAAAACAAACTGGAAAAGGAATAAAACAGAAAAGATTGTAAATCGAGTCGAGTTTAGAATTCTGTCCACAAGACGAAATAGCACTGGTAGTGCCCTTTAGTTTTGGCTATTCATCCCCAAAGATGAAACGACTTCATCTCTGGTATTACCGCATCATAAATACAAGAGCTCCGGCGAACAGGATGAAAGTGGACTGAGCTACGTAAAGAAATATGCAGAAAAATGTATGCTAAGTGATGTATATGAGAGTTCTGAGTTCTTTGCTTTTTCAGGTGAATTTCGTGTGAATGAAATGGAAAGAAGTACTCACCCTTATATAGGGTTACCATCTGGCAGGTAACAACCTGCTTAATGACATCCTTAAAGGCATCATTAAGTCATTCAAACATTCAGCTTCAACCAGCATGAACCTGAACGGGTTCAGCGTGCACATGCATTGCATGTTTGAATTCGTACATTATGGTAACGTCTGAACGGTCAGGAGTTGATTTGAATTCTTCGGCGTTTGAGAAAGTTCAGGGGTCAAAACCGCACGTGGCTAAAAAGTAATCCAGGGTTCTCCTTTCTACCGATTTAAATGGTAACTTAGTCATTTTTGCTTCTACACAAATTTAACACTTACTTTTATTAACAAATCCATTTACCTTAAGTAAATTGGGACTTGACAAATGTTTATTGCATTTAGATTAACTTGGCCTAATCTACAATGCCATAAACTGGAGCACTCAGTCAATTAAGAGGAATCAGAAGCAGTTTTATTAATGATCGGTTTTGGACATATAGCCATTACACTTAGTTTGAACAGTCCATCTGTAGGGTAACCCTTACCCAGAGGTGTTCCAAACTTAGACAGTACAAACTTATTAGCCTCAAATACAAGTTTAAAACCACGACTAACTAGTATTGAATCAGAGACTAAATTCTTCCGGATGTTCGGAACGTGCAACACCTCATTCAGAGTGATCTCCTTTCCAGAAGTCATTTTGAGGACAACTGAGCCAACACCTGCAACTTGCGAAGACGCTTGGTTTCCCATATTTAACTTCCTTCCCTCACAGGGATGGTATTTGGAGAACAAGCTCCGGTCTGCACACACATGGGAAGTTGCAGCAGTATCGATGAATCATTGACCACGGTTCTCGACCATGTTAGCTTCCTTAGTGATAACCGCAATGAGGTCATCACTAGTCAGCTCTCTCTCGGCTAAGTGAGCACTCGGCTTGGACTTCTTTTTCTTTTGCTTGTGACAGTCCTTAGACCTGTGTCCAGGTCTGCTACAATTGAAGCAGTCGTCGCTAAACTTCTGAGAAGAAGGAGCTTTCTTCTTTGCGTTGCCAGGATGCAGCCTTTTCTTCGAGCTACCTCCTCGTTCAAGTAGATTCACCCGTGATTCAACCAAACTTTTTGAATTCTGGTACTGAACACGAACTTCGGACTCAGTTCGTACCTTCCGGATAAAATCTTCAAGAGACATCACCTTTCGTTTGTGCTTGAGGTACGTCTTGAAATCTTTCCAATTCGGTGGAAGCTTATCAATCATGGCAGCAGCCGTGAAAGCATCCGAAAGAACCATCCCCTCGGCGTGGACGTCATTCACCAGCATTTGGAACTTTTTCCATAACCGGGCGAGAATCAACCATCTTGTATTCCATGAAGTTCGTGACTACGAATTTCCTAGTTCTAGCCTTGTTGGAACTGTATTTCTTCTCAAGTGCCTCCTAGATCTTCTTGGAGGTCTTTACGTCCGAGTACACGTTACTCAGGCTATCTTCTAGACTGCTTAAGAGAAATCCTTTGCAGAGATAGTCGTCGTTGTGCCAGTTATCGTAGGAGGCACGAACATTGAAGTTGGTCTCGGACTCGTCCGGAGTGGGTGGTTCGTCTTCCTTCACGAAGTTAGCGAAGCCAAGCATCATAAGGTAGAACAACATCTTTTGTTGCCACCTCTTGAATCCTTCACCAGTGAATTTTAGAGGCTTCTCCGCGGCGGGCATGATCCGAGAGGAGTGCACCAGAGCGGTCATAGTTGGAACAAAGGTTACCATCATACCCGTTGAATGGATAACGGAAGAGTACGTAGGCGGAGCCATTGCGAACATGCTTGGAATCGAGGTTCCCGTCATCACAGTCGAAGATGACACATTTTGGACCGAAGTCCTCATCCCATAAGGGAATGATCCAGCGGCCGAAGCAGTGGCTGAAAACATACTTTGAACCGTAGTTCCCGTCATCCCAGAAGGATGGATCACAGCCAAAGCTGACACAGTTTGGACCGAAGTCCCCGTCCCGTAAGGGAACAATCCAGCAGTGGCTGAGTCCGGGTTGGTCGAAGATAAACGCCTTCAAAGTGTTTCCAGGAGGGTGTCGATGGTCCCTTGGTTGAAGAGGAAGTCACCATGACTCATGGTCGTGTTTGGCGTAGAGGCACCAATTGTCGTGGTGTTCGTGACTGCAGGGGCAGTGGTCGTCGTGGTCATCGTCGAGATGGTGGAGGTAATGGCAGGAGTGGTCGAACTGATCGGAGTGCTGGAGGTCAACATTCTTTTCCAGTTAGGGATATTACAAATTACAATAATTATTATTATTTCGCCTTGCGATTGTTGGAAAAATTACAAAGAGCACAAATAGGTACTGTAATGAATATCAAAAAACAAACTGGAAAAAGGAATAAAACAGAAAAGACCGTAAGTCGAGTCGAGTTTAGAACTCTGTCCGCAAGGCAAAATAGTCTCAGTAGTGCCCTTCGGTTTTGGCTATTCGTCCCAAAGATGAAACGACTTCGTCTCTGCTATTACAGCACCGTAAATAATAGAGCTCCGGCGAACAGGATGAAAGTGGACTGAGCTACGAAAAGAAATATGAAGAAAACGTATGCTAAGTGATGTATATGAGAGTTCTGAGTTCTTTGCTTTTTTAAGTGAATTTCGTGTGAATGAAAAGGGTTGCCATCTAGGAGGTAACAGCTTGCTTAATGACGTCCTTAAAGGCGTCATTAAGTCATTCAAACAGTCAGCTTCAGCCAGCATGAACCTGGACGTGTTCAGCGTGCACATGCATTGCATGTTTGAATTCGTACATTATGGTAATGTCTGAACGGTCAGGAGTTGATCTGAATTCTCAGGCGTTTGAGAAAGTTCAGGGGTCAAAACCGCACGTGGCTAAAAAGTAATCCAGGGTTGGACCAGAATCAGGACCCCACACGGACCACCTCAATCGGACTAATTGCCCAAGACCCAAGTCCAAGTCCAAGTCCAAGTCCCAGGTCCAGGGCCAGGGCCAAAGCCCAGGACCGAGGACCAAGTCCGGGTCCGGGTCCAGGTCCGGGCTCGGGCTCGGATCTGCTCGGCTCTGCCATCGGCTTCGTCGAAGGCGGACAGGCGAACCCAAGTCTAGGAGCCCGTGTAAGCTTTATTCACACAAAGCCCAAAATACCCGCTGACCCACTTGATGTCCACTAATGAAATTAAATCATTATTAAACTCCATTCCACGTTGATTAACTTTCAATGTGGGATACACAAAAATACACTTAAGCAACCGTTCAACTTCCAAGCATCGTTTCTCACTCACCAATAATTGGATTCGAGAAATTCAAAGTGCTACGATTATTTATACAACACGTAGATCGAGCCTATATAATTCGTTAACACGAATTTTCACTGTATCATTAAATTGATTAAATACAATTTACAACAACAACTACTACAATACATGAAATTCAATATTCATATATACTAAAATGGAAATAAGATTTAATCACAAAGAAAATGAGGACTCACTAGGTTGCATAAGAATTCGGAAGAAATAATAATAATAATAATAATAATAATAATAATAATAATAATAATAATAATAATAAAAGAATCATTCATCAAATTCAAAATCTCTAGTCATCCCAAACTTTCCTCTATAAACAAACCATTAAACATTGAATTACTAAATCAAAAAGGGATAAAAGGAGAGAAACATTGCATTCGGTATCATAACGGCTTTTTTAAATAATATCTTGACTTGATGATCAACTTTTAACTGGAATCCAGGCATGATCTCAAACTGTGCCTTGACATGAGAATCACTGTCCTCAACATCGCAGAGTAACAAAAAGTACTTCAAAGTGAACGAAACCTTAAAATTTCAATTATATGTTATTGGCTAGAATCATTCAAAAGAATACGAAGTATTTAAACCCTTCACAAACATGTAAGTTATCCATTCTAACTGGGATGTTCCTAATTAATACATTAAAAGATGATACTCACAAACCAATATCATAATAAAGAGGAAAAACAAAGAGTAACTTAAAACAAGGTCATGTACCAAACTCACATCAAATTAATAGTCGTCATGTTCTTACGACAATAGTGGCAAGTATTTACACTTCCCTCAAAGCCAAAAACTTATAAGTTGAAGGAATTAAAATGTTCATTGGCTAAACTAAATAATGCAAAGTCTGAAATTAATCATGAAGTGGGATGAATCCTTATGCCCATCAGCTGAAAACTGTATAAATTCGCTATTGATTCTTTGAGGGGGTGTATTCATTTAGGACTTTTAAACACATTTTAAGATTTTTAAAATCCTGATGTATTTAGTTAAGCCATTTTAAAACTTATAAAAGTCTTGAGGTATTTAATTGAGATTTCTAATGAATTATTAAATGTCCATAAAAGTCTCAAGGTATTCATTTGAAATATTTTGAATTCTTAAATTGTCATGAGGTATTTAAAAAGTCAAATACTCTTTGAATTTGTAATTTGACTGGAGTTCCCTAGACTTCTAAGTTAATTATATATACCAAATCCCACTACCAAATCCCATCTTTAAACATGAGATATCACAAAACTTTTATAAACTCCCAAAAAATATGTAAAATCAATATAAATAAATAAAAATCCATACAAATATTATAGTGAAACAAATCTTAAAATGTCTCTAGAAGTTCCAAATGAATACACCCCCATGGATTTCCTTAAATTTTAACAAAAAAATGATGTACTAACATCTTCTAAATTTCTTCTAATTTTTAGGGTTGTGTCTGGTTGAAGTAGGTATTTATTGTGTTCTTATCGTAATCAAATGACCAACGGAGGGCATAGTCGACAAAACACGAGCCATGTCAGGGATATGACTATAACTTTGTTAGATGGCTACAACAAGATTACATAATCCGAGGGGTTTAGGTGGAATGGGTTTATCACAAGTATGAGGGATTGAGTGCGGGCCGAGATTAGTATCCCAGTATTATATCCCCCAACATAAACGCAGGATTCGATGGGATATCCAATGTAATCTCATCCCATCAAACAAACACTGCCTTAGAATAAAAAGAAAAAATATATTTAGAGTATGTTTGTTTAGGTTGATTAACGAAGTTGATAGTTGATACTCCCTACGTGCTTGAAAAATAGGGTTTGAGATAAAAACACAAATTAACCTTAAAAAATATAATCAATTTATTTAAATTTATAAATTATTTTATATTCTTCTAACTATATCCTTCTTTTATTTTAACTTTTTAGTATTCCAATAAAAAAGTAATTAAATAAGGACATTTTACTTTTTTGTTGTATAATTAATATATTTTCAAAGCAAAAAAGTCTATTATTTGGGACATACAAAAATGGAAAGCAAGCCTAATTTTGTGGACAGGTTGATATGAAGTTACTGTATGATATATTAATAGATTATCAGAGTAACTAATTTTTGGGGTCATTGGATTTGGAATTAGAATATCTCCCCCCATCGTTCTCTTTTGGTTTGGAGGTTTATTCTTGATAAGCTCCGCTTTGGGGTAATCTGCAGCGTCGGGAATGTTCTGGGTCATCTTGTTGTTATTTCAGTTTGCAGGCGGTTGAGTATTTGAACTACTATTTCATCGAGTATAATTTTTGTTCGTGTAACTTGGACAACACTCACAGATTTATTTCACATCTAATATGGTATTTCCTCCGATATTTGGAGTGTGTTGCTTCAGTGTTTGGATGTGAATTGAGATCACAACTCTCGACGGCTTAGTAGCTAGTGGTTATTACTCTATTGTAGGTTATATGGGATTGTCGTAATCAGAAATTTTTTGACGATCTTTGGGTTCATGAACTTTCCATTCGAACACGGGTTTGGGAGTTCTTTCGTGAGGCTCGTCACTTTTCCTCGGGTCATTCCTTATCAACCGAACTTGAGATCTCTACTCTTCAAACTTTCGGCATCACAATTCGATCTACGCCCTCAAGGGAGGAATACTTGATTCGTTGGGTGCCTCTTCCTCCAGGTTGGGTCAAGTCTAAAGCTGATGATAGTTGTCTTGGTGCTCCGAGAGCGGCCGCCAATGATGGTGTTTTTCGTAAATGTCGGGGGTTTGTGTAAGGGTGTTTCACTCAAAGACTCGAGTCTTCTTCCTTTCCTAGTGGAGCTCGAGGCCATGATTTATGCTTGTGATATCGCCTTGGATAAGGGTTGGTAGTTCCTTTGGCTCGAGCTATACATATGTGGTTTTGATTTTTGAAACTCGTTCTTTAATGGTTACTTGGTGTTTTAAGACCAGGCTACGATCTCTTTCTCGATTGTCGATAATTCAGTTTTGGGTGTCGCATATTTTTTGAGAAGGTAATAGTGTTGCGGATGCTCTCTCTAGACCGGGGCGCTCTGTGGAGGACCGTTGGGGGAGATTCATGTCAGGATTTCTATACGATGAGTTGTCTCTAAATTTAGCTCAATTATATCGTGTTAGATATTAGATCTTATTTTATGTTTTTGATTGTTTTTGTTGGTCGCCTTGCAACATTTGTCTTATTCGGCTCGCTGATCAGCTTTGTGATTAGCAAACCACTTTATATATATATATATATATATATATTATTGACATAAGGTCCTTCACTTAAGGAAAAGTATTTATTAATTTATAATATAAACATTATCAAAGAATATAAGAGGAGAAGGAATTAAGAAAAATACAATATGAATAAAAAATTAATAATATTAATAATAAATAAGTATTTTCTTATTTTAAAAATTCCCAAAAACCTATAACAACACGTGAGCTCAAAACATTAAAAGTTTTTACATTGAAAATAAGACAAAAATGATTATTTGCGTGATCATTTATTAAAAGCTGGTTTCGCATATTGATAAAACCAAAGAGATTGGTTACCAAGAATAGGGGTACTAACCTCAAATCTGAGATTAGCGGCCTGAAATAGATTTCAAAAACGTCTCAGCGACCTGCTGAGCCTTCAACGATCCTCCTAGCGACCACACCAGTCCTGCAAAACAGCACATTCAGACGGGTCGGATGTCAGACCCGTGAAGATCCTCTGATACTTAAGTCAAAAGTAAGAAATAATCTCAAGAGCTCCAATCACAATAATTAATAAAGTCAACTTAGAAAATAAAGAGAGGTATGCACCCCTTTTATAGAGACAAGAGAAGTCCTCCCCAAGACAGGGTTTCCTTCTCCCACCACAATCCCATAAATACAATGACTGACTTAGAAATAGGATTCTTCATATATGCTAAGTTCCCATAAACAATAAATCTCCCATTAAATTACTAGAATAGGCATGGGCCTATTATTCTTTCCATACAGTTCGCCGGGACCCCATAAGACCATCCATATGAGCCCATTCGGGCCTGACATTTATAAAGCCCATGACCGAGCTATAAGATCAATGCACAACAAATACAATCATAAGAAGTCACTACTCTATATGAGAACTCATCCGCATATTCCAGGTCGCTACTTTATAAACCAACTCGCTCACCTCATAAACCGGCTCGCTCACCTCCCAGAGGATACGCTCCTTCCAAGAGATGAGGTCGCTTTTCATAAATACCCTCATATACTACGTATGGATTTGTAGTTACGCATCACATATTTACCTCAAAAGAATTCAGTTGAAAATTTTGAATTAGATCATGCGACTTTGAAATCGAACCGTGTTTTTCGTATGTTCAGATTAGATTAATACCAATTCAAGCCATATCACGAAAAGAACGTAACCAATTAATCAACAAAACAACTTTTTGCAAATAACACCTTATTATTGCATGAAAATACATAAATGTTGACTAATTTGATTAATATTGTTATTAGTTTTACCAATTTAATTAACCACAGATACGTTTAATTAATCAGTAAGTTTGATGTCCCACAATGTAATTCCGATGGTCACAAAAAATATACTTTTTAAATAACAAAAATAACTATTTTACATTACTTAAAAATATGATTTTTTTTTTATCGTAATTATAAAACTTATGTTAAAAAACCATGACAACGATTTTTTAAAATATATATACACAACACATTAAACGTGGAGGTTGAAAACTTATAGTGGAAAGGGGGTAACTGAGAAATGGCATTAAAGATATTAGTGATGGGACCATGGTGTTTTGTCGGTTGCTTTTGCCGGAAAGAAAGGGGAATGTGGGATGGGGCATGGGGGCAATGGGTATGGCATCCATATCAAAGGGGTATTTTGGGAAACAAATCATTCTATTCAATTAGCCTTTTGGGGAAACGTTTGAATTGAAGGCGTGCTTCCTTTCTCAAAGATGATTGAACCCAACAGTTGAATAAAAAGCGTGTGCAGGATTAATGAACTTTAAGGTTTT
>BMAC01000075.1:898203-939894 GCA_014905375.1 Phtheirospermum japonicum
ATAGAAAATCAATCTCAAAGGAAGATCAATATTATCCAAAGTGATGGTGGGACAAAATTTAAATTCTCATGAAATCTTGAGAGAGAGGTTTAAAATTTGAAATTACATAACTAAAATTCTAGATACGGCTAGCATGAAAAGGGAAAAAGATTTGACAACACCAAGGGTTAGCACGCTATTAATATATGAAATAATTTAATAATAATAATTATGAGACACGGGTTTAGAATGTGACACCTTTTGAAATTTTGTATATATGTAATAAGATTATTAATAAATTTAATTTAAACATCAAATACAAAATTATTTAATATTTATATTAATTAATAAATAGATTAGACATGTACAGAGCACGGGTTGAGAATACATTATTTTATTTTTATTTTAGATTTAAAATTAAATAACTATCACAAATATTTTTAAATTTATCTTTTGATAAGTTCCGTATAATACACGGGTGTTACAAAAGTATATATTTATGCAAAATCCTCTTACTGTATGTGTCTACTTCGTATACTTCGCGAAGATAATAAAAGATTTTGGTGTTTCTGTTACTTATGTGTCATTCGAGCCTAATTTGTACTTAATTTAGTATTTTTCTTTTATTATATCTTGCATGATTTAATATTTTCTTTTAATTATATTTAGCCTAACGTAAGAGTTTTTTTTTTGTCTAATTCAATAATTTTCTTTTATACTCCTAATATAATAACATAAATAAGTCATATATAATTAGTAGAAAAAGATCAAAATTAATTATTTTAATTAAAAGATAAATTATATATAAAATTATTTTAATTACAAAAAAAATTATTATGAAAATAATTGAATAAATTGTATTTATAATAAAAGTTGAAATCATTTAATTTTGAAAATTTAAATATTCTATATATGTAAATTATGATATATTTGCAATAATTGGAGTATGTAACTAAATATTAGTAACGAACTCAATCTAAATATAAAAAAATTAAATTATATAATAATAATTAATTAATATTTATCAGACAATGACACGATGCGAGAAGGCTTGAGAGTATGACACCTTTTGAATTTTTCAAAGTATGTAACTGTAATTACTAACAAAATTTATCTAAACATAAAAAAATAAAATAATTTATTAATAATTAATTAATATAGATTAGAGACGGGTTGAAAATCTGACATCTTTTGAATTTTTATAAGTATGTAAATATAATTATTAACGAGTTTAATCTAAACATTAAAATATAATATTAATCAATAATTATAATAATTAATAAACTGAACAGAGCACTAGTTTATAACACATCCTTTCAATTTTTTATTTTAAATTTGAAATTTTATAATCTTCACAAACAATTTTCATACTTAGTTTTTTATAAATCCCGTGTAATACACGGTTGTTAAACTAGTATATATATATATAATAAAATAAATAAAAACTCAAAAATTGCGAGTTCTAATCGCCGGTTCCCGTTCCGGTGTGAAACCGCCAACTCCATGGATTTTGAAAACCTGGAATTGAAACCAGAACCTTTAAAGTCGGTTCCATTTTCGGTTCTGGAATCGTTGACCATGGTTGCGGTTTATGAACCGTTGACTACGGTTCCGATTACGATTTATAATTCGATTTCGGTTTCATTTGGCCAGGTCTAGACCAATGGACCACAGTCGCCAACTTAGTTACATAACCAAGATGGGAATTGACTAGACCAATTCAAATCCACATAGCTATCACACCCTAAGCGAGCAAGCAGGGAACAAGGATTAACCAAAATATCTACTGTGCAGTCAAAAGCACACCAAGAAAAGGGGAACTTACAATCTGATGTCTTTGGCTATTGCTCTCGCACTTGGCTCAATTCATATTTTTCTTTCAGTTTGTCCACAATAACCTTGTCATCAGTTTGAAAGCATATTCTATTGATGCCTAGTTTTAAAGTTTCACTTGTTCGTGTCTGATTCCAAGCATATATGTTTTATAGATATTAGAATAATAGATTTGTATTTAATTCATATATTATTTATTTGTTTGACCAGCCTTGTACATGTATATATAACTCTTTGAGTTTTAATACAAATTATCAATTATTTATACGTTTATATGATATCAAGCAAATAGAAGGCAAACGCCAAACCCTAGTCCTAAAAACTCAAGCCGCCCCTTTCCTTATTCTTTTTCTTCTTCTCAATGGTAGCATGGCCACCACTACAACAAATTTGGCCATCACCATCAACCCTGTGGGTCATATTCCTCTTAAACTCACATCGTCCAACCACACCTCTTGGTGTCTCCAATTTCTGATGGTTCTCATCGGCTACGACTTGATTGGATTCATCGATGAAACGAAAACTTGTCCATCTGCCACTGTCACCATTGCCGACATGACAATCGCCAGTCCCACTTACTAGGCCTAGACTCGTCAGGATCAACTTCTTCTGAATGCAATTATTTGTACACTCTCTAATTCCCTGATCTCGTTCATCGCATCTGCCAAAATTCATCGTTGATGAATTGGCCATGTTTGGCGTTACTGTCGACCCTGAGGACCTTTTTCTCAGAATCCTGGATGGGTAGGTGATAAACATAATATTTTTGCATATATTGAAACTTATTTGATTTGCCTTCAACTACTTATTGTTCATTTGTAACGTCTTTTACTTGATTTTTTATTATTTGGACGTTATTACGTGTTTTTTTTATTATTATTTTAATAGTATTTTAGAGCTAATTGGGTTTAAAAGAGCATAAGGGTGCAAAGCATGAAGATCTTGGTTGTGGCTAAGGAAAAAAATAGTCAATTGGGCCAAACTGGGAGCATGATCGCAAGATCACAAAGTCAACTGGCCCAGAGACCCAGTCGTGACCCCCTTGGCGGTCACTACTCTGGTCGTTACTAGGTTCTATTTTAACGGCAAGTGATCGCAACCCCAGTAGCGACCGTGACTCAGGTCGTTACCGGGTGATGTTTTCACTGCAAGTGATCACAATCCATTTCGTGATCGCGAACCTGATTGTGACTGTGTCAAAAATCGTTAGAAACATGATTTAATGCTAGAGATCTCATTCGAGGCTATAAAAAGGATCTAAAAATAGTCGAAGTACATCCCAGACACCACCCATCGGTGGAGAATAGGACAGTTCTATATAATAACTTTAAAATGTGAGTTAGAGAGCTTGGAGAGTGATTCAAAGAAGAAACACTAGGTGTACAAAGATTGAAGGATCCACACATTCTATAAGGTTTTTCATTCCTTATTTTTTCTTCTGAATGCTATGTTTTTTATGAATAGCCTAGATTATTTCATGAACATGTCTAACTAATTCTCTATTATTCTAGAGTTTGGAGAAACAACGAATGAATAATGTTTTAATTTTTCTTTCAATTAAGTAAGATCCGTTCACTATTTTTGTGTTTTGATTTTATTGTTACATAAGTGTGGCAACCGTTTATGCTTATTTAGTTTTGATTGATTGACAACCTTTTATAACTAATAGTTTGATGAATTATAATTTGAAAGATGAGGTTCATCAATAGGTTTCAAACACGAAACACTCTATTAACAAAGTAAACATGAAAGGAAGAGAATTCATACCCAAAACTCTGAACTTCATCTCAGATACGTGTAAAAATAAGAATAAAGACCAGGAGGCACAAACTGAAGGATATCAAACACCACAGGGTAATACGAAGGAACAACCAACCATGGAAACACCATCACCACTGAAGGAGAAAGTGGAGAGTTTGGGAAAAGGGGAATAAAAACAATTCCCCAGAGATAATTAGACAAAGGAAGATCAATACAGGGACCAAGGAGTGGGACGAGCTACCAAAATAAAAGACTTGTAAATTCGATAAAGGCCTTCTCAAAAAATGATTGACGCTGTGCCGGTCGGCAACCTGGAAAAGATTATAGTAGGCTAGGGTGACAGTGATGAGGAAATTATTTGAAAGAAGGAGGAGAAATATAAGCCAGAGCCACTTACTCCAGCTCAACATAAAAGTAGAGATATAAAGTCGTGGATGTCAGATCCCAAGTTGATCCCAATTATAAAGAAGAAGAGACTTCAGAAAAGATACTTATCATTTGAGGACGACAAAGAAGATGATGACATTCAATCTTAGTTATCAAGATGCAATGGAGACCTTATCAAAATAACACAAGGCAAGAGTTAGAGGAGGAAGAAGAAGAGGTGATGTTGATGTCTCGCGCGATGAGAGATATATAGGAAGAAGTGCGAGCACTCCAAAGGTAGGTCGCAAGGACAGACGGGCAGGAGTCAAGAGGTCATCCATTTTCGGAGGGGATATGGTGAACTTACCCTGAGGATATAAGGGACTGAATTTTTACTATGAGGGATTGTCAGACCCCACTCAAAATATACAGAATTTTGAGAACGAGGTGGTCTTGCGGTAGTACACGGATGCAGTGGCATGTAGGGCATTCTTATCTACTCTGACGGGGCTAACACAAGATTGGTTTCATTATCTTGTCCCAGGAAGAATTACTAGATTTTAGGTCTTGAATTTGGCCTTATTAAAACACTTTGCCAGTGCAAATTTGCATATTAAAATGTCACAATCACTCTTTTCAATGGTGCAACGAGCTGGAGAGACCTTAAAGAATTATGTGTCCAGATTTACCATAACTATTCTAGAGGTATCAGCCGCCATTTATGATATGAATAGGAGCTCTGAATTAGGGATTAAGAATGGGGGGCTTGGGGACCTCGTTAGCCAAGCAACCTACATACACTTTTGAGGAATTTTTGGATAGATGCATTAAGTATATCCATGTAGAAGAAGCGGAAGAGGAAGACATGATACGTTTTGGAAGGGAGGTTGGAGATTCAAAGAGAATAACAACTAAGAGGTCAGAACCTAGAAGAGAGATATGGCGACCTTCACGGGCACTCATGGTCCTAGGAGCGGAGGGAAGGGGGATGTCGAGAGGTGAAGGAAGGATTTGGAAGGAGGATATGAGCTTTACACCCTTGGAAATACCGAGAGCTAGGTTGTTCACGATTATGGAGAGTTAGGTGACTAATGCCATTAGGTGGCCGGAGGACTATACAAAGATACCCACTAACCCAAAACCTCAGTTCTTTTGCAGGTTCCACGATAACTATGGACATTCTACAGAGAGGTGCTGACATCTAAAGGAGGTGATAGAAATGTTAATCAAGTCAGGTCACCTAAAGGAGGTTGTGTACAGGCATAGAGCACCACGTGATTAAAGGTAAGTTCTACTTGGACCCCCACCAGGAGGTCCCCTACAGGTACAGACAGGGGGCCAACTAAGGCAGGATGGGAAAAAAAGAGCAAAACAAGGAGGAGCTGCTAGGAATAAAAGAACAAGGATAAACATGATATCAAGCAGACCAATAGATGGGGACTCAAATAATGCAAGGAATGACATGTGAAGGAAGCTCGTCCAGGGACATTTGAGGTCACAACCATTAATAAGTGACCCCCACTAGCAGGACCAGTGATTTCCTTCAACCCAGGAGAATGACGAGGTTTACAAGTTGAAAATAATGATGCATTGGAGATCTAGGCAGAGGTGGATGGATATGATGTTAGAAGGGTGTTCGTGGATAATGAGAGCTTGGTCAATATCCTTTATCAGAAGTGCTTGGGGAAGATGAGTTTGGAGGTAAATATAAAACCCGTACAAACACCCATTTATGCTTTTAACTGAGCGCAGGTCATTACAAAAGGAGAGGTGGTACTTTAGGTTGCATTAGGAAGCTACCACCTGCACGTGGAGAAAAAAAAAATTCTTGATAATCAAAGCCAACTCAACCTATAATATTATATTAGGGCGACCTACACTCAATGAGTTTCAGGAGGTCACTTCTACCTACCATATGAGTGTGAAGTATCCAACGAGAGATAAGGTTGGAGAGGTGATATCAGAGCAGCAGGTCGCACGATGATGTTATCAGATGAGCGTAAGGAAGGGAATGAGCAAAGGAAAATGGGAACGGAGTAGTGATATACAAGAAGGAATACTTAACGCTAAGAAGTTAAGGGAGGAGGAGAATTCAGTCCGACCTCATGAAGATCTTATAGAGATTAAGTTAGAAGATGGCAAGCAGGGATACACAATGAGGATAGGCAGACAGATGTTGGAAAACATAAAGGTGGAGATCGTTGCTTTGTTAAAAGAGTTTTGAGATATATTTGCTTTTGGAGATGGTGAGCTGACGGGGGTAGCTCTTGAGGTCATGCAACATCATTTGAATGCAGATATAGATGCATTACTTATACGATAGAAAATGAAGAATTTCAGAGCAGAGTTAGATGAGGTAATAGAGGAGGTACATAAATTATTAGAAGCTGGGCATATAAGGGAGACTCAATTCCTGGAGTATTTGTCCAACATAGTTATGGTACCAAAACTGGGGAGTAAGTGGAGGATGTGTGTCGACTTTCGTGAGTTGAACAAAGCTTGTCCAAAATATCATTACCCATTGCCACGTATTGACCAGCTGGTGGAATCAACTTCGAGATGCGAGTTGCTGAGCATGATGGATGCATCTCAGGAATATCATCAGATCCCAATTGCAAAGGAGGATCAACCTAAGGTGCGTTTTGTCACCTCTATGGGTATGTATTTCTTGTTTCCATGTTTTTTGGGTTGAAAAATGCGGGGTCGACCTACCAGAGATTAGTGGACAAAATGTTCAAAGACTTGTTGGGGTCAATCATGGAGGTCTATGTAGATGATATGCTGGTAAAAAGCAAGAAAGTGGAGTCTCGCGTGGAAGATCTGAAGAAGACCTTTATCATATTAAGACAGTATGTGATGAGAATAAACCAAAAGAAGTGTGCCTTTGGAGTTCATTCAGGGAAGTTTTTGGGGTACATGGTGATGGAAAGAGGCATTGAGGTAAACCCAGAGAAAGTAAGAGCTGTGATGGAGATGCCCTATCCACGAATGGAGAGAGATGTACAGGTATTAACAGGTCGCATAACAGGGCTCAGTTGATTCATATCCAGTTTGGCTGAGAAGGGTTTTCCCTTTTTCAAAAATATAAGGAAGTGTTCCAAGTTTGAATGGACTAAGGAAGCAGTATAAGCTTTTGACAAGCTCAAGGAGTACCTAGCTGAAATCCCTTTATTGACGAAGCCCATGACGGGAGAAGATCTGATTCTTTATATATTAGTTGGGGAGGTTGTAGTAAGCTCGGTATTAATCAGGGAAGGGGCTGGTAGTTAGAAACCTATCTACTACATTAGCAGGAAGCCGAGAGGAGCCAAGCTAAATTATTCAGAATTGGATCAAGGCAGATTTGCATTGATTTACACGGAGAGAAACTTACGACCTTACTTTTTGGGTCATCAGGTTAAGGTGAGGACCAATTTAGCACTCAACCAGGCATTGATTAATCCAAATGTATCTCAGAGGTTGGTAAAGTGGGTGGTAGAGATCGGTAAGTATGACGTAGTAAACGAGCCGAGGACAGCGATCAAAGCACAATTGTTAACTAATTATTTTTATAGAAAATGGTACGTTCTGAAGAAGAGGGAGCTGAATAAAAGACATGGTTACTGCATGTAGATGGGTCGACCATGAAAAATGGCGCAGGGGTAGGAGTTGTTTTAACTATCCTAAAGGGGAAAAACTTGGATTTTGCAGTAAAGTTAGGGTTCAAAGCCTCAAACAACGAAGTTGAGTATGAGGCACTATTACAAGGGATAAAAATGGTAGGCGATCTAGGAGTAGGCGATTAAAGGCATACACGAACTCTCAGCTGGAAGTTCGCTAATATGATGGGTCTTTTGAAGCACGAGAGGAACGTATACAAGAATAGTTGGGGAAGCTTAAGCAAGGGGTTTCTCATTTTGAAGAATTTAGTTAGAGCATCTTCCACGGGCAGAGAATACAAGATCGGATCAGCTCGCCAAGATGGCAGGGGCCTTAGGGAATTGCAGCAAAGGGCTGTTACATTGATGGAGCTACCTCATAGCAGTATGGAACATGGAAAAGAGGTAATGGAAATAGAGGAAAATGAAGATTGGAGAACACCAATTCGGGAGGTCCTTGACAAAGCGGCAGCAGGAAATATACGATTATCCACCTAGGAAGCCAGGATAGTAGCTTGGTTTTGTTCGATGAACGAGCACATATATAAGAGGTCGCACTTTGGGCTGTACATGTAGTGTTTGTCACAAGAAGAAGGGTTAAGAGTGTTTTGGGAGATACATTAAGGACACTGTGGGGATCATGCGAAGAGTAATGCATTAGCTAGAACAGCCTTGTGGGCTGGTTTCTTTTGGCCAAGAATGAAGGGGATGGCCGACGAGCTCGTAATGACTTGCAAAAACTGTTAGATGCATGCACCAATAATCCATGTGCTAGCAAAACATGATGGTGATGAGCTCGTCCTGCCCATTTGCATAATGAGGAATTGATATGGTAGGGCCATTGTCGAGGACGCCTTGCAAGAAGCTCTACCTAGTGGTTGCGGCGGATTACTTCATAAAATGGGTGGAGGCTGAGGTTGTGACCAATATAGCCGAACAAATGATGATGGAGTTTATTTTTAACAGTTAATTTTTGCAGGTATGGTGTGCAGCGGGTGCTGTTCTCGAACAATGACGCACAATTTAATGCGCACATGATGCCGGATTAATTCAAAAGAATGGGGATGAAGCAAATACTCGTTTCAGTGGCACATTCTCAAGATAACGGACAAGTTGAAGTTACTAACCAAATTATTGTGCAGGGAATACAAATAAGGCTGGAAAAAATAGGGGGATTATGGCTTGAAGAGCTATCATCGGTCTTATGGGCTTATTGGATATCTCCACAAAGTTGTACAGGGGAGTCACCTTTCGGATTAGTTTATGGTATGGAAACTGTTATTCCAGCAGAGATAGTAGGAGGATCACATCGCTTGTCTACTTTTGATCCAGAGGAGAATGAAAGATTGGCTAGAGGAGCTTTAAAGTCGATTGAGGAAATAAGAAATAAGGCAGCGATAAGGGTGGAAAAACACAAACAGAGGATTCAGGCAACATATAATCAGAAGAAAAAAGAAGGTGATTTCAGGTCAGCGATTTGTTATAGAGACAGGCCGATGTAATATATACTACTGGAAAGCTAGAACCTAATTGGGTAGGACCATTCAAGGTAATGAAAGTACTAAAAGGGGGAGCATATATGCTAGAGAATGGGGAAGGAAAGGCGGTGCCAAGTAGCTGGAATATTTGTCATTTGAGGAAATACTAACTGGTTTGGAGATATGGGACAAGGAGAAAAGTATAATCATATATTACTTTACCCAATGATCATTTATGTTGGAAGGGGATTAATAAAATGGAGATTACAAAATTATGGTTTTATGGTTTTAGGCTGACGCTTGTATAGGTCAACGATGGTTTTATGGTTAATCTTCGTGGTTTACGGGCTGACGCTTATATAGGTCGGTGATGGTTTTATGGTTATTGCTGACACTTGTATAGGTCGGTGATGTTTTATGGTTAATATTTATGGTTATGGGCTGATGCTTGTATAGGCCGGCAATGGTTTTATGGTTAATTTTTATGGTTATGGGCTGATGCTTGTTTAGGTCGGCGATGGTTTTATGGTGAAATTTTATGGTTATGGTTCGATGCTTGTATAGGTCGGCGATGGTTTTATAGTTAATTTTTATGGTTTTGGTTTGACACCTGTTTAGGTCAGCAATGGTTTTATGGTTAATTTTTATGGGCAATGTTTATGGTTTTATGGTTATGAGCCGACACTTGAGTAGGTTGGCAATGGTTATGGTTTTATGGTATTATGGTTGTGAGCCAACACTTGAGTAGGTCGGCAGTGGTTATGGTTTTATGATTTTATGGTTTATGGGTTGATGTTTGTTTAAGTCAGAAATGATTATGGTATTATTGTTTTATAGATAAATACTTGTTTAGGTCAGTAAGGCTTTTGGAGTTTGTTTTTATGGTTATGGTCTTATAATTTTATGGTTTTATGAGCTAATGTTTGTGTAAGCTTGCGATGGCTTATAGATCAATGGTTGTGGTAGGTAAGGGTTTATGATTACAAAGTTTTTTGTGGTTCAATGGTTTCAGGATTCTTCTGGTTTTCGGGTGTTATAGTTAGTAAAATTAATGGTTATGGGGTGATGCTTAAGTAAATATTTAAGGGTTATGGTTTCATGGTTAAGGCTTTTATCTTAACTCGATGTTGGTTAAGCTTTTTGAGCTATCATAATAAATTTATGGTTCAACTTGATAAGGGTTTTGGTGATCTTAGGTTTTGTACTTGTTAAAGGTTTAATGATTTGCAGGATGGTTCTTATGGTTAACTTGATGGTATTAGGTCTCAGAGGTTAAAATGTGAGTTTTCATACTTACAATGTGATTTTATCCTTGGAAAGATAATATTACTTGGCAGGACAAAACGAAAAGTTCGTTATATTCAGAAAATAAAGCAAATGGTTTTACAAATTCTAAAAATTACAAAATATACTGAGGGACGGTTTGCGAAGTTTGGGGGACGAACTCGTCCAGTGGAATGTCAAGCTCGGCCCTGAGTCCAGCAGAACCTACCGCTTGAGATGCACACTTATTCCACCAGATGGCTTTCCAGGGCTGGTCGAGGTCACCCTTCCAGAAATCGAACGAGGGCAGATTCTCTTCCAGTTTTTCTTGGTCTATTTGGGAATTCAGGCTAACCACCTGAATCTGCTGCTTAACCCGCTCGATGGTGGTCTTAAGGTATAGCTTGGCCCCCTTGCCCACTTTTTGAAGGAAGGACGTAGTATGGAGTTAGGTCGACATCAGGCTAGATTTATACACATCTATGAACCACCGACCTACTTCACTCCTCAAGAATGTACGATGACCTTCCTCGATTCTATAAGCATACGTCATCCTCTCCCTCTCTTGTAGCTCGACGTGGAGATCGTCCAGCTCTAACTGGTGGTGCTCTTTAAGTTTATGGAGCTAGGTTGCAGACTGGGAAATTTTAGGTTTTGCCATCTCCAATTGGCAGTGTAAGTGTTTATCTCTTCCTCCCGAGCTGTTATTTGTCGACAAGCCTCATCTAGCTCGCCCTGGGTCAAGGACAGCTGCTCGGTTTGCTTGTTTACCTGAGCCACCAGCTTGCTAGCCTCCTTTTTCCACATATCTAATGACTAATCCTCAGAATTAACATCCAATATTGTCTGGACAAAGAGGCTAGGACATATTCCATCTGTATTAACAAAAATTATAAGTTAAGAATGTACTAAGTGAAAAGTATTAGATTAATCTTTAGAGGAGATAATTACCCGAGTGGAGTATTGTGACATCAGGGCCACCTGATCAGGAATGCTGAGGGTCACCAAGTATTTTTTATCTGAGGTCAGCACCTGACCCTGGAGGAATGGCTAGAACTGTTCGACATCATTGCAGCTCAAGAGGCCATTAGATAATAGTGGAGAGGTTGAGTTGGACGCCCCTTGAGTCCGTCGGCGTTGGGATGATGAGGAGATACAGATTGAGCCCGCAATTGACTTGGATGGTTTTCTTCTTCTAGCCCCTACGCACTGAGGTTCAGATGGGTAGTTAGCCGTCAGTAGTATCGACCACCTCGATCGATCGGTCTCTCACTGCGTGGGCAATCTCCACCTCCTCCTCAATGTTCATGTTGGAGCTGTGAAGGTAACGACATGGACTGAATCTCGTTGAGCATCTATTGCATCTTCCGAGCTTGAAGAGCTGGTGAGCACAAGTTTTTCCCAAGAGAATAAAAGAATAGTTAGTATTTAGTATAATATGGGGTTAAGAATAAAAAGCCTAAGGAGTATTAACATACCGAATTTTACCGTCATCTCCTCAAGAGGTCGGCGGCTGAGATCTAAGAAGGTGTACACCCTCTCAGACTTGGTAAGTTTTACCACACCATGGGGGTGTTTTTTATATTCTTCGACTTGATCTATGTATTTTTGATGGAGGGAAGAAGGGATTTTCTTTACAATCACTGGATCTTGAGGAGGGATTGCCTATTGCCATTGGGTTGGGAAGGGCCAGTGCTCGTGGGTACGAAGGAAAAAGAAATTTGCTCACCATTCGTGGACTTTGGAGGAAGGGAGAACAAGAAAATGAGACTTATTACGGGAAGAGAGGTAAAATGTACCATTTTGGTTCTTCAGCATATAACAAAAGAAAAAGAAGTCCACATCAGGTTCTACCTTATAAAATCGACACAGTTTAATGTAGTCAGCAATGAAGATGGAGTTCGATGCCATTTGGAGAAGGGGGACTTCGTATTTTTCGGCTAGGGAGACCATAAAAGGATGCATGAGAAACATAATCCCTGTATTTATATGGTCCTCAAGGAAAATGATGTGATTGGGAAGGGGATTGTTAGCATCATTCATGCCGGCTTTAGGCATGATGACGAACATTAAGTCAGGTAGGTGAAGGTTTCTAATAAAAGATGGGAGTATTTCAGGATCCGGAAGGACCCAAGGGTTTTATATGGTAACCCTAGTGCTCTGGGGAAGGGTAGGTAGATTGGCATGACACTACCAAAAAAAAAAAAAAAAAAACTGGTATTTGCTGACGGGCGGATCCATCAGCGAACCCGTCAGAATCTTTGGAATCAACAAATTGATTACTGACGGGACTAATGTACCCGTCAACAAATGCTGACGGATCCAACTTGGCAGCAATTGCTAACGGGTCAGGCCCGTGAGTATTGTTTTTACTATATTTTATAAATACTGTCGGGTCAGGCCCGTCAGTATTTAAAAAATATTATAAAAATATTTGGTAGGTTAGCAAAGCCCACAACAGTCTGACACACAAACCCGTCAGAATTTTTGGCATCAACAAATTGATTACTGACGGGACTAATGTACCCGTCAACAAATGCTGACGGATCCAACTTGGCAGCAATTGCTAACGGGTCAGGCCCGTGAGCATTATTTTTACTATATTTTATAAATACTGTCGGGTCAGGCCCGTCAGTATTTAAAAAATATTATAAAAATATTTGGTGGGTTAGCAAAGCCCACAACAGTCTGACACACAACCCAAACTAGCCTGCATCAATTAATTTTCCACATATGGCATGGGTGGGGTTCGAACCCCTGACCTCTTGTAAATAGAGGAGAAGTGTTACCGTCTCGCCAAGTCAATTACATATGAAAGTTTATATATATTTTAATATATATTAGATATGTGAATTAAGTTATAAATTATATTTATATCATTATTCATGAATATATTCTACATTTATAAATATAATATAAAATTATCATATTTATAAATAATATTATATGTTTATAATAATTATATATTATTATTTATAATATATATATATATATATATATTTTAAATAATATATTTATACTTAATATTATATATAAATAATAATATATTTATAAGTAATCATATATATTTTGAAATAATATATACTTACAATTATTTATAAATAAATATATTTATAATATATATATATATATATATATATATATATATATATATAAGGTTGAGTTCAGATGAAAACCCGTCCTTATTTGTGAACCTAGGGACTCGTCTTGACCATTAGATTGGATAATCTTAATGGTTGAGAACATGACATGTCAGCAGAGTAATGATGTAAAATACTGCATTAAATTAATAAAAAGGGTATTTTGGACATATATCAACGTTTATAAAGAGCACTGCATTGCTCTTTAGAAAACACAACGAATAAAAAAGAAAGCACTGCGTCTGTATACAAAAAAACATCATAAATTTCGTCTATAACTACTGTCACGTAGGCAAATTCAAAATTTGATAATAAATCCCAAATCTTCAACAAACCATAACTTTCTCAATTATTATTCGTTTTAAATAAAATATATATCAAATTAATCTCATTCCCAAGATTTACGATTTAACATACATATTGCATGTTTTAAAATGTAAACATAAATAAATATAATTAAATTAAAAAACCTGAATAGTAAAAGTATCGCATGTGGCTAATTTTAGCACTACAGTACTGTATAAAAAGCACCATAATTTATGAGTAAGAAATTGGATTTTTACTATATAACTAGTGCTTTTATAATAAAGTAGTAATACTTTTTTTAATATGTTGGCAGTACTAATTTATTAGCCATGACAAGCTTGACAACCTCAGGAGACGACCTTGTCAGCGATGCAGTTTGGCCTGCAAAGAAACTCAGAAAGCTGCCCATAAATCTGGACAAATACTTGCACCGTACAAAACTTTGGAGTGGTTTCTTATATTGTTGCAGTGCTTTTTACTACACTAACACTACTTTTTCAATAGCTATCGTTAACTACACCGTTTACTCGAATCCTTTTGCAAACAGCTATCAATAAAGCTCTTGAATTTTTTCGACGTACTTTCCGGCAGGCTGGGCGGCTCTCCAAAGCATATGCTCTTATTTCTTCATTAAACAAGAACACAAGATTTAACAATAATATATCATCATGTCTAATTTCTCCACATCACCTTGTTCAAGATTCTCCACCCGCCCTTCAACTTCGAAAACGCCTCCATAGCCGTCGATCTTATAGCATTCTCAACCACCCGATCAAAATCTGGCCGTCAATTGCCTCCAAACGGCGTCACAAGCCATGACAAAAGAGGATGACTAACATCGCCGACTATATATTCCCTTATTTCGTCACCGTTCACATTTCTAGTCAAACGGGCCACACCCAAGCAAAGCTTGTAAACCCAAAAACTTCAATAGCCTCGAGATAGGCATGCCCCCGGGCCAGCCCATCACGACTTCCAAAAACCAGGCCTCGGAGTTGACCACGCCCTAGACGAACATGCTATAATTGTTCCCCTGGTCGCACCAATCGTTCGAGATTTGGACGGCGGGTAGGGTCATCACTATATGGGTCGCGTCGATCGCCCCGCAATAGTTGGGCAGGCCGAATGAGGACTCGAAGCCGAACTTGACCTTTCTGAAATTTCTTCGAATCTTTGTGGGGTTTCTTAGGAGGAGCCATACGGTTCTCTGATTGTTCCTCTGCCGGTGTGGGAAAGAATTTCACATCAATTTGGTCAAAAAGTCATTTCGGATTTTTGGTTTCTCACGGGCGATTTGTGGTTTGGGATCCGGAAAGAAGGACACAGATTTTTGGTTTCTCAAGAACGATTTATGATCTTTGTATTTAATTTGATTTCAGAGCATTAGGTAAATAGATATAAACCCTTATTTCCTTCCATATTATTGATTTAATGAAATTAAAAAAATAGAAAAAAATTTGTCCACACACATGATTAGATCTAAGGCATATATTTGGTCCTAGGTTCTCAAATAAGGACGAGGTTCTCATTTGAACCCAATCATATATATATATATGCCCATCAGCAAACCCGTCATCATACTGACCCATAAGCAATCCGTCAGTTTATGCTGACGGGCAAAAATTCGTAAGCACTTTCCGTCAGCATAGCCCAGTTATTTTTGTAGTGTGAGCCGAAAGAGGAATGATGGTTACCGAGTTGGATAGGTAAAAGTCTAGGTCGATTGAGGAAGGAAGAGCTTGTGATTGAGACAGGAGAATGGCTTCATGGATTCCTTTGGTTAATGCCTTAGTATGAGCTACTAGCTCGGCCCAAGTAGAGTTTCCCGCTGGTTCATCTACAAGGCCGATTTTAGGTCGGCCAAGGTTTTTCTTTAGGTTTTTCCTATTCAAAGGAATTTTCACGGACTCGCACTCAGATGAGATGTCTGGAATGGAGGCTAAGTCCATGGAGGAGTTAAGGTCAGAATTAGAAGATGCTAATCAAATAAAATAGAAAATGGGGGAGGGGAAGAGAACAAATATGTCTAGAGTGAAATAAATAAAAATCAAAATTGTGGAAATTCAACGGAGAAAAATATAAATCAGGGGACGTACCAATTGTATTGCAGAGAAGAATAATTGTCGAGCTTGTTGTTGGGGTAAGTGGTCACCTACAAATTCGCTTGCTAAAGAAGTTTCGAAAATTGGTAACGACAGATGGTAAGAGTATTTTTACAGGAAGGGAGGCGAAAAGATAAGTGAATTGGGGACGGTAATAAGATGAAGTAGAGTTAATTGTAGGCCTTTCATTTTTGGCCCCATAAGAATACTTTATTACGAGAAAATGGGTGTGCGACACCTGTCCGACACAACAACAGTATGAGTTTAATGCTCTGACGTTTAATGTATTTCTGACGACTTGCGCTTCTACCAAGGGTGCGTGGGTTGACCTTTGAGGAACTTGTTTTACATTCAACTTGATTTCCTACCTCAATCAAGTAGAATGTGGGGGACTAACTGATACGATATCAAGAATTTAGGTCGGCATACACGTCGAGTTAGGTCTGTAAAGCGACCTCTTCTATGGGATCAATGAGCTCTCAGGGGTTAAATGGTATATATATTTATAATAGCTGAGCAGGGAGAGCTGGGTTTTTATGGTTATGGTATGGGCCTCAGCTGGCTGGTATGAATGATATGGTATGGGCCCCGACAAACTAAGAGTATGGGATGGTTATTGACCCATGGTTATTATGGTAACTTAACAAAATATGAGAGTTTCAATATTTATGGTAACTTAGCATATAGGAGAAATCTTAATTTTAAGTCGGTGATTGATTATGGTATTGGTATGAATAGGAGACGAGAAACCTAGATTGAGAATTCGTCTCTTATCTATATAAAAATGACACACGACTCACTTCTATTCTAAATCTATTTTATCCTACTTTTGAGCTCTTGTTTTATTATCATAAAAAGTGATGATTTAAGAATCGAAGAGCCTACGACGGGTCTGTCCAGCTTGAAATTTATTTTGTAGGACGATCAGTTCGGTATGAGCAATTTGAGAATTAATAACCTCATTATTGGCGAGTTAATTTTTTTTGTCGCATCATGTAGTATTTTAAAATTGAATTACTACATGCAGTTTTACAAAAATTTGTTTTCAAATCGTAATTTTAAGAAGTGAAATTATATGTTCGGTTTTGGGTAATGCGGTAGGTTTGACAGTTTTTACAAATAAAAACATTAATAATTGATGAGTATGTTACAAATTAATTAGGTACTACTTTTTTTTTACGAGCACACACGCATCATTTCATTTAATGAAAACACAAGTTTCATTTAATTTACCAATCCGCCTATTAATGGTCCAAGAAAATTTTGCTTCTCGATTTATATGATTGCCTCCAATTTTATACTTTAAAATACTACTGAATTCAAAAATAAAAATAAAATATTTTCTTATATCACTGAATACTATTGGATAAAATTAGAGGGTTGCATCAAAGTATAACAAGCCATCTAATTGCCCCCAATCGCATGCGCATTCCTTGTAACGTACTCAAATCAAGTCAATCGTGCTAATTGACCTAACTAACTTTGCTGAGTGCGTTATAAGAAGACACCTATTTTGATTGAAAATGATCTCTTATTAGAAGACAAAAATAATCACATATTTCAGCATTACTTATTCTTTTATGAAAGGCCATAATAAATTTTTTTTTTTCTGACGTTTTCTTTTTTAAAAGGTTTAAATAGAAGGGTCGATTGATGGATCTCACAAATTCTATGACACGACTCATTCGTTAGTCACACTCAATCAGCCTCAAACTTCAACAACAGTGCCAATGGGATGCCCTGGCTTAAGCTCAATCAAACAGGTGTTGTACTTTATTATTATTTTGAAAACGATGGGTGCATGCATGATGTACCCAATCCATAAGGATATTTAAATATTCCAGTTTTTGCCATTTTTATATGGCCCAATTTACCAAATAAAATTGCCTGCCTTGTGTTTTTTCTGTGGTCGTTATCTATTGGTTGGTCCAGAATTTTTAACTGATGAACATTTACAACTTCCCAGGTTTAGAAACCCCAGGCTGACTTTTTTTTTTTCTCGTAGTGTATTAATATAATTTAAATAATTAAAAATATTATCGCAACATCAATTTTCTGCACGTCTCTTTTACATGTCGGCCTGGTCACAACTCAAAAATGTTACTGACCATGTTAGTCATATTGAAGTCCCATTTATAATTTCTCAGTCTCTCAACTTTTGATCAAGCAAATTTGGATAAATTAATATCGATTAGATCGATACTTTTTTTTTGTTGTTGTTTGTTTGTTTCTACTTACGCTCTTCCAGTTAAATCCGTAACGGTCAACCCATTGACAGATTCTTGGTTCCATCCCATAGATGAAGCTAATCCAGGCGTCGATGTTATTCGGCTGAAAAATCCAGGCTCTTGAGGCTCTGATAATCCTACATTCTCATTCTCTAACATGGAAACAACTTGAGTCATCGTCGGCCTTTCTTTGGAGCTATGTTGAACGCACAAAAGACCGATTTGGACGCATCTAATGACTTCAATCTCCACAAATGAATCTTCCATTATTGGATCTATCAATTCTAAACCCCTTCCTTCATTCCATAGTTTCCATGCCTAGAACAATAATTGGCTTAGCAAAGACAAATCCATAACATATAAATCTATAATTTGTATGTTTATAGTTATAGAAGCTAAATGTTGTGAGAGTGTTTTATTTAAGTGAAAATCAAATCAGAAGTAGAATCAGAAATCTGAATCGCACATCCTCTACTTTTAGATTCTGATTAAATTATGCAAAAATAAAGTTAGGCATTTGAAAACACTAGAGAACTTTTGTGTGTGTGCGCGCGCGTGCGTATGAGTTTGCGCACACACATATGTATATTGTGCACTTACATGTCCAAGAAGATTAAAGTCATGGTCAGGATGATAAAAACCCCAGTTCCTTTCGCCGCTTATGATCTCTAGTGCAAGAACACCGAAACTGAACACATCCGATTTTATTGAGTAATGGCCGTTTATCACGTACTCTGGCGACATATAACCGCTGCATTCCTAACAAAGTTAGCTATTTGTGATAGTAAATATATTTGTAACATTAATTAAAATGTAATTGTTTTACTCACTGTGTCCCGATCACTCTCCTCGTAGTTTCTTCCTTCTCGTTCTCAAAATTCCTCGCTAGACCAAAGTCTGATATTTTCGGGTTCATCTCATCATCGAGCAAAATATTACTTGCCTTTAAGTCCCTGTGAATAACTCTCAATCTTGAGCCAAAATGAAGATAATCCAATCCCTTTGCAATGCCTTTTAGAATACTAAAGCGGTTTTCCCAGGGCAAGAGAACCTTTTTAACTGAATCTACATATCATTAAAAAATAAAAAAGTGTTCACTCATAGTTAAAAAGTGCTAATTGCAAATTAAATCCAATTTATCTTTCAAAAGGAGTTACCAAATATGAACTGGTCAAGGCTCTTATTCGGCATGTACTCATAAACGAGCATCCGTTCGTCTCCTTCAATACAGCATCCCAACAGCTTAACAAGATTACGGTGTTGAAGGTGTGCGATCAAATTCATCTCGTTCTTGAATTCTAATAGGCCTTGGTTCGAGTTTTCTGATAGCCTTTTCACCGCTATTTTTTGTCCATCTTGAAATTTCCCCTGCATATCATAATGGTTTTTAGTACACTGTCTTAAAAACATGTTCTTCAGATTAGTTTTATACATTTACCTGATAAACCGGGCCAAAACCGCCTTGACCGATTTTATTACCGAGCGAGAAATTATTCGTTGCAGCAGAAATTATGCTCATGCCAAATAATTGAATGTATTGCCCATCTTCCCGATCCGGAACAGAATTTGTTTTCGCGACTATATCTGATTAGGAATGGAAAATTAATTAAATTTGACCTTATAAGTTTTCTTGCAACAGAAGGATTAATTATTAATATTTCTGGTTTTGGAGGAAATTTCTATTGTCGCTTTTAAATTAATGGAGATACTATCAAACTAGATCATTAGTTCGTAAAAGTGAAAAAGCACTTCTTATTCTTGTATTCAATTCTCATCAAATGAGTCATAAACAGAAGCTGAAGCTGACACTAAAATGTGAATTTATTTATTTATTTTGAGTAAAACCCTGAGAATCACTTATTTTACCTTTTAACATTTGAATACACTCCCAATATTCAAAGTATGATATAGAAGAATTGAAGTACCTTGCTTCTTTTCCTTCTTTGAAGGGTTTATACATTTGTTCGTAGAGCACCAAAGTGCTGCTAAAAATGCTGCAAGGAGGAAACTTGAAATAATAGTAATTTTCTTCCTCCTCTTCTCCTTCTTGCTATGGGAAATGTTATCTTGACAAGCACATGTAATCGAAATTCAGTTAGAGTTGCCATTTCTTAATACCGGAAACACCTTAAATTACTTTTCTCAAGCACAAACAAGTTCAAAGGAAAAAAACATCATCATATCAATATAACGGAGCTTAACTTATACTATACAAATAAAGTGATTTGGTCTTCCCACATGTGCGACGTTTCATGAATAAATGCGTAAACACATCCAAGTTGACGTTTCTAGATAGCGCGATAAAATCTATATTTATCGTCAATAAACAAGGTCACGACAAGAATATTCAATTCGTTTAGTAATTAATGTTGCGCGTGATCCGTACCTAACTCAACACGTGCCATACGGATATAAATCTCGTCCCCATTGTGACTAGCATCCCTAAGATCCACCAACTGATCCAACCAAACAACACACTCGCTCCCGTTCCCATATATATCGATGCTAGTGTAGGCCATGCAAGCGCACTCCTTCAAACAAGAATCGCCACATCGTCCCGCGCCCAAACCCCTCCAAACCCTAAAATTATCCGGCAATTTCAGCCCACCGTACTTCACGAACCCATCACCATCGCTACAGTTCAAAATATTCGTCCGCCTGCACCCGTCCAGCCCGTCCAAACCCCGCCAATCGTACGGCGAATTCTCCTCGAACCCCTCGAGGCACCGGCAACCCGGATTGTCGGCGTAGCAAACCCCGTAGGGCCCGCACGACCCGTACCTGTCGCAAACATCCCTATTCAACGTCACCGTCGGGACCCACGCCCCGGGACCCACTTTCCACTTCAAGAACTGCACGGCCCCGCCCGAGCTCACCACCATCCTCAGCAGAATCTTGTCGTCCAACATCTCGAACGTGAAATAGACCTCGTCCGGGCCGTAGTAATAAACGGTCCTGAAAACCGGGTTATTGTTATTTTTCATATTGGCCCCGCTAAACTTCTTCCCGTCCCAGGGGCCCCACCTGGACAGGGTCAACCCGCTCTTTTCCAACAGGAGCTGATCAGGTGACTTTTCCGAGTCCACGCTGAACACGAAATCGCCGTTAAACGGGTCATCGAGATTCCGCCACGACGTCAGGGCACGGGTCAGGTTGGATTTAACGACCCGGCCCAGTTTCATACCCGGAAGCAGAGTATCGGACGGGAAATCGAAGCTCTGCCAAATGTACCTCTCACCATCTTTAATGACGAGATTGCCAGAATCGAGGAGGACTAATGAAGGTTCTTGGACGGGGCGATCGGGTTTGGCGTAGGGGATTATGTTTCCTTGGTCGTCACGGAGCAAAAGATGGGCGTTTAAGTTGATGATGAGCTTGACGTGATCTCCACGCAGTGGGGTTAGCCTGTTGGCGACCCAGACCACGGTCAGTGGCGTGATTTGCTTGTACCATATGCCCAGGTAACGTGAGTCCCGATTCGAATCTCGGTTCGACGAGACATTGAAAAACCCGAGTTCGAATCGGTTGTTGTCGGAGATTAATGTCTGTCCGTTCTTGAGAGATTGTCGGGGGATTAAGGTGCTTTTAGCGTCAATGCTGGTGATGAGTGGTGTTAACGATACGTAGACAAAAGTGATTTTCATCTTCAGTGACCAAAACAGTGCAGCCATTTTTATTTTCTATTTTTTTTTTTTCAAGTTTTGTGATTGCGTTCAGACAGGTAATGGGGAAAGTGCAGTGTTATATTAGAAAAACGAGCGTTTTGCAAAAGAGAAGTGAGAAAAAAAGAACACTTTTTTACAAATTTCATATTGTCTTAATCTGTAAAAAGTACACGTATGGCGTATGGATATGTTGTAATTATTACTGTAGTGAATTTGGGTGGTGTAATATGCCAAAGATTTAATAAAGATGCTGCAGGACTTTTTTTTTCCTCCGGATGCTTATGTAATAAATTGGAGAGGATGATGTTTAGAATTAGTAATATACAGTGTATGGTTAAAAAGCTCCATGTAGAAGCTTTTTTATAAGGTGAGTTGATATGATAATTTTATATGATAATTTTGTACTTGATTTACAAAAAAGAAAATCTATACACACACACACACATATATATATATATATATTAATTTACATAAAAAACTATTTACAAACTTTCTAATTAACTAATAGTAATAATTATCTAAATTAAATTTAATATGTTAAACAATTTGTGACTCAGTAAACTTTTATAAATAATAATTTTTAAATAATGAAAATTTTCTGTAAAAATTACTTTAATTAAGTAAGTATACTATAAATTTATGTTATATAATAAATGAAAACGCAATAATAAATTGTACGAATACCTTTTTTTATCATTTTACAAGATTAAAAATAACTATGAACTCATAAATATTTACTAAATATTTTATATAAATAACTAATACAATCAACTTAGTCAAATCAGTTCAATCGGTGTGTGCACATTATAATCTTACATCGAGATGAATTATGTGAGATATCTTGGTGAGATAATTTATTTATTGAAAAGGGCATTACTAACATAGGAGATTTAATTTATATAAATGGGGCAGACTCTCAAAAATGGTAGCATGTTTTTCTTCAATGAAGTTTCATTTGGAAATTTTGTTCCCTAATTTAGAGACTGGAGTTTTTAAGATTCGGAATAATCGTATCTGAAAGATTTTTTTATTATACTGTAAAAACTCATCTTTCATTTTCAATGTACATTATTGACTTAATAATTGTACTAGTAACGTGATTAAGTCAGCTAAGCCAATAAGAAACTCACCAAAAGCTAAAGTCGAATTAAGAGCCCCCCACTCTGGTCAAGGTCAAGTTGATTAAAAAATCATAATAATAAATATTTAGGAAATAAAATGGGAGAAAAAATCTGATATATATTACATGATTTAAAGATCACATTTTGACCATCATATTTATCCCAAATTTCCTATAATATTGTTTTTCTGTAAATATGATTTAGTTCATTCGTTACCTCATTATGCTTCAAGATGATGTAAATAAAGTCCAGTATAAAACTTATAATCTAACTGTCAAATATTATGACTATCTTCTATTTTAGTAAGTATTTTTTTTCTTCTCATTATTAATAACATAGATTTTAGAAAATGAGTTCGGTTTTCAATATTATAAAATCATTTCTTAATCAACATTCAATTTACATTACTCACTTGAAAGAGCATACAAGGCCAAAATTTAAAAAAAATAAAAAATAAAAATCTCTTTCTAAGGAACTAATCCTACCTGTATAATGATTCAATAGTGAAAAACAAATATAAATGGCTTCGGATTAATCGAACATTATCAATCTTTTCGATTACTATCGACCATCTAGCATGGTCACAGTTACTTCATTGACGGTGCATGTTTCATCTTGCCTACTCGAAGATGACTCAGCTTCGGCAGGTCGCCTACCCGTGCAATAACCTGGATGCTTAGGCTGTGGCATCGATACACAATCGCTACTCAACATAAGGACAACAGCCGACATGTTCGGTCTATCCTCTGCGTGCTCTTGAACGCACAATAGGCCGACTTGTATGCATCTCATTACCTCACCTGCGGAATACGATTCGCCCGCTGATGTGTCAATTAATTCTAACCCTTTTCCTTCTCTGTATAATTTCCAGGCCTGTACAAGCATTCCAAATTATTTTATTAATTAATTCTCGAGTATAATTCAAAGTTTGTTTTTTTTTTTGTTTAATTAATCCTTAGCTGTGGGAATAGTATTTATCTACCAAGAAAGATGCATTTAGCATATATTGCTATATATCTAGAGTTAAAAAAAAAAAAAATAGTTTCTCATTCTTACATATGCTAGAAGATTGAGTTGGTTATTTGTTTGATAGAATCCTCTGTTCTTCGTCCCACTCACTATCTCTAAGACCAAAACTCCGAAACTAAAAACATCGGACTTTACTGAGAAGAGGCCATCCATTGCATATTCAGGGGACATGTAGCCACTGTAAAAAATAAGTAATTAATTAAAAGATGAATTAAGTGAAAAACAATAATAATTGAATATCTCTAAATTTTTCAAGGATTTATTTATTTATTTTGGTGTTTGCTTCTTACTACGTTCCAACTACTCTTTTGGTATATTCTCCTTCCGTCTGATCTCCTCCGAATATCCTAGCCATGCCGAAATCCGATATTTTGGGGTTCATCTCTTTATCGAGTAGAACATTGCTCGCTTTTAAATCCCTGTGTATGATCCTAAATCTCGAGTCTTGGTGAAGATATAGAAGCCCTCTTGCGATCCCGCATATTATGTTGAAACGTGTTTGCCACTCGAGCATTGAGCTCTTATCTTTCTCTGCCAAAAAAAAAAAAAGTGAGAATGCACCAATTAATTAGTAGGATGTTAGTCACGTATATAAGATGATGTCATAATTGTACTTACTGAACAAAATAGAATCTAGGCTTTTATTTTCCATGTACTCATAAATCAACATTTTCTCCTCCATTTCGATGCAACAGCCGAGTAAACGAACAAGGTTTCTGTGTTGTAGCCTCGCTATCAATCTCACTTCGTTCATGAATTCATCGAGTCCTTGGCCAGAATTTTTCGATAGGCGCTTTACTGCTATTTCCTGCCCTTCCATCAGCACACCCTAATACAAAATAAATTAATAAATCCATGAATTTCACATTAATGATTGTTTCCATGTTTGTCAACTCACATTGTCTGTTATTTAGTAAGACAGAAGGTCTATCGTAAGACCGTCTGGCGTAAGACAATCTGATTTTCAAATTAAAAGCCGCTATTTACGTTGTTTTAGAAAGTTTAACTTTCACTATAAAAGTATGACTGTCTTACATAACTGTTTTTTATAAGACGGTTATGCAGTAGATGTTGTGTTAGACATTTTTACCTTGTAAACACTACCGAAACCACCTTTACCTAGCTTATTTGCATCGGAGAAATTGTCGGTGGCGATTATTAAAGTAGTAAAGTCGAACAATGGTAAATCTAGTTCTTCTGTTACATTTTCACTCGAGTGATTATCTCTTTTGCTTGGTATAGTTGGCGTGTTTATTAGGTCTCGGCTTCTTTCGCGTGGACCT
Organism: Phtheirospermum japonicum; assembly: GCA_014905375.1. NCBI lineage: Eukaryota > Viridiplantae > Streptophyta > Magnoliopsida > Lamiales > Orobanchaceae > Phtheirospermum > Phtheirospermum japonicum. The sequence goes on from BMAC01000075.1 coordinate 923,396, forward strand.
ACATGATTCGATGGCCAATAAAAGAAGCATAAATCAAATGGAAACATGGCATGTAAGTGTGTTACAAAATTTGAATTATACACATTTACTTTACTTACCTCTTTGCTGAATAATATTTCCTTTTGCAGTTTTTGATTTACATCTCATCCATAGAAAGAAAAAGGCTAATCCCAAGAGAAAAATGCCGATAGTAATTCCAGCTATCATTATGGTTTTCCCAGTCTTGTCAAAATCATCTCCAGATCCTGCTGCTTGAGCTTGATCTAAAAAAAATAAATAAGAATAAGAATTAAAATTGGCATTGCAATCAGAATAGTATTTCCTAATCATTTTTAATGTATCATGTTTGTGTATTCTTGACAGAAGTTTTAATAAATTTAAACTAGTATTTGTTTTTGCAATTGATTTTTCAGTATCCATTATTCTTCAAGTTCCTTTCAAAAAATTATTCTTCAAGTTGATTAGGAAACAAAAAGGCAATTAACATTTTTCTCATAGTAATACAATTTTTTTTATTTTTGTCAAAAAACATCAATAAATGTAATTATCACAAAAATAGAAGGTTGAAGAATGTCTTTGTTCAATGTGAATCTTATTATTATGAAGGTTGAAAATAAAAATATGTGTGTGAAAATCTTTTGAAGTTCAAAGAACAAAAGTAAAAAAGTACTCTTCAAATAAAGATGCTATCCTTAGGGCTTTTGGTAGGGCCCAAAGATTGACAGACCAAGAACTTGATTGCTTGTCTGGCCCATCTGAGGCCTACCAAGTCAACAAGGTCGGCAGTTAGGCGCTGTTGTTTGGGAACCAAACATATCAATGTTGGGCCCGTTTGAGGCCATAATGAACTCCGACTAGATTTTATGAACATTGTTTTGAATTTATCGCCTTTTACTTGCATCGTAACATTTACAGTTATTGGATCACAATTATTCATGTCCCGCTGAAAAATCAAAATCCTAATTTAAATGACACTCAACTTCAAATCAAAAGTTGAAACAAAATACTATAGAGTTTCGTCACTTTTACGTTATTAAGTTTTTTGGTTCAAGAACAATAATATTGCATTTTCTTGAAATTTTTTATAGTTCCATTCTAGATACTGCAATTTTATTTCAAACATTAATGAACAAAATGGTGGTCCAGAACATTTGATTTGAATGCAAAGCAATTTTTTCGACATTAGAGGACCTATCGTGCCACACGTGTCAGGAATTACAAGTGAAGACGGTTTATAGTTACTATTGGCATTATTGCATCTAGCTTAAGCTAGTATACGCATGTAATGGGTGTCTTAGGCAAAAATTCATTCTCACCAAGCGATGGTATAAAGTTAGGTTAACTCCTATTTCTATATGTGGACAACAATATATCTAGGCTAATTGGATCATGATACTTTTACATGTTAACATGTGTCTCATTTGCGTTTTATTATGTTTTTGAAAGAATAAAAAAAATATTCAAATTGAGACACATGTCAACATCCGAAGGAAGTTGCGGCATAGAATACAAATAATTCCATCAATTCTTAAAGAAAATTACTAATTATTATTTCAACACAAATTACCAAATGTTTATGTACTTGAAGAGATTAATCTCCAAAGTATAAAGACAATTCCTTTGGCACCCCTTTTTCTTCTAAGCTGCATTTCATCAATAATTGAAACAATATCAACATCGCCTCTCCAACCAATTGACTTAGACTTGTTCTGTGTGAATAATAAAATAAAATTCCTGTATCTGCTTCTCACGACCTATACATGGCCTTGGCAATATCACTAATGACAAATAAACCACTGTAGAATCCCAATATTACTTTCCCTACCAACCACGCACCTACCAGTCCTGATGAAACTTACAAGTCCATTAAATTCTTTCAACTACTGTAATTAGCTGTCTTATGATCTTCAGTTTCACATGTAATTTCAAACATAAATTTGAACAACCAGTGAGATACTACTTTATAAAGCAAATACTTCTTCTTTTTTTTTAATTGTCATTTATAAAATATGTTACAAATTAATAAACATAAACATTTAACTAATATACTCCTAATCATCCTCATAATTGTTTTTCTAATTAAATCATTTGAAATCATTCCTTCAAATTCTCTCCCTAAATCTGAACCCGTCTAAATATAACTAGATTCATCCGAACAAAACAATAAATTAAATTTAAAATCCCTAGTCTCACGAGTATTTGTAATTTTTAAATGACAATTAGAGTATCTTTAATTAAACAATAATACGTAGTACTATCTTTAAAGTAGCAATTAACCAAAAGTAAAAGCGATCAGATTTTATTCTACTTTTCCACGTACCTAAATCAGCGGCGGCGACCCGGAAGTAAAAATCCTGCCCGCCTTCCGCCGCCGCGTACTGCCGCATATCGTAAAGATCCTCCGCCCAAATCGCACACCCACTGCCGCCGCCGGCGATATCCGCGTCCGAGTAACCCCGGCACGAGCAATTTCGCCGGCACATTTCCCGGCACCGGTCCAAATCCACCCCCCTGTCCACAAACGCCGCCCCACTCTCCGGCAACTTCACGTGAGTCATCTTCAGAAACCCGTCCGTGTCGCAGTCTAACCGTCTCTCGCGAAAACACCCGTCCGACCCGTCTCGCAAACTCCAGGCCTGCGGGTTCCTCGGCCCGAACCCTTTCATGCACTTACAGACCGGCGACGCATTCGTGTCGCATATCCCGTAAACCCCGCACTCCCTGTAATCGTCGCACTGGTCCTTCGGAGCGTACCAGAATAAATTCCAGATCCCGCTTGTCGGAATCCAGGTCAACCTCTGCAATTCACCGTTGGGCTTCATCACCAATCTCGAATAAACCGATTTCTCATTTAATTTAAAAGAATAAGAAATCTCATCCGGGCCCATCATGAAAATGAAGGAGATAAGCGGGCTGGCTTTCATTTCCGGGACGCCGCTGAATCTCAGCCCGTTCCAGGGCCCGCTCCGATAATCTATCGCCTGCTTGTCCATCAAGTAAATTTCCGGGAACCCGCTGGTGTTAAGCCTGAAGCTGTAATCGCCGGTGGACGGATCGCCCGGGCTTTTCCAGGACGTTAGAAATCGATTTAGGCCCGTTTTCGAGTCCCAGCCCAATTTCATCCCCGGCAGCAAAGTGTCCGTCGGGTAATCAAAGCTCTGCCACAGATAATTCTCCGGGCTCTCGTCGTTTTCGCGGCGGAGGACGAAATTCCCGCTGTCGAGCAACTCCGCAACAGTGTTTTCGGCCCGGCCCGAGAATCTCGTTGACCATACTGGTTTTTCCCCTTTTTGGTCTACCAGAACTAAGTTGCCGTCATCAGGGCTGATTTTCAAGATTCCTGATGGGTTTCTGAGAGGTGAGTCTCTGTTAGCGACCCAGACGACGGTTTTTTCTGAGATTTTGGTGTAACAGATTCCAATGTACCAGCTGTTGTTGTTGTTTGAGGGGAAAAAACCGAGCTCGAACTCTTGTTGGGAGGAGACTAAGACTTGGTCGCCGGTGAGGAATTGAGTTGGGGAGATGAGATTAGTAGAAAGGGTGGGCAGAGGTAATAATGTAAATGTTGTGATGAAGAAAGAGAAAAAAGGGTTGTGTTTTCTCATTTTCCAGGCAGAGCTTTGTTCTTCGTCTTTATTTTGGTGGCTACTAACATTTTACATTTGGGGGTGTTGGGTGTTGGGGTGGGTTACTTGAGTTGAAGACACTTGGGTTTTTTGTTTTTTCAAATTATTTATTTATTAGTATTTTTATTTTTTGGGGGGGATAGAGGGGATTGGGATTGCCCAATTATTTCATTAATAAACAGAACATAGATCTTTAATAAGGGTCTGTTTCTTTTATTGATTAATCCCATGGACGACTATCTGAGTAGTGGAACAAAAGGTGCAGTATAAAAATGGGAAAAAGAATAATTGAAATTGAATATATTTTTATGATTCAGATATTTTGTTTTATTAACAAGGAGTGTTATATTTATTTAGATTTTTTGCTCTGATTTTTTACTTGTTTATGTTATGGGGAAATCATTCATCAATTTTTTTAATTGAAGAATGTGTATTATTTAATATTTAAGAAAATACATTCTATCATTGATTGCTTAAATTTTTAAAATTTTAAGTTTATGGAAATATTATTAATAAATAACCTTAATTCCAATGAACAATTTAAAAACATCATTTGATATTTTAGAAAAAATGAATAAGGGCGCGGAATACGCAACTCAAAATCTTATTAGTTAACCTTACTTGATAAGAACACCCAAAAAAAAAATTAAAATGCATTTGTTTTTATTAAATCTACCTCACAAATACCCCATTTACCCATGTATAATATAATAAATAAATATAATATAACAAAATTAAAACAAAAAGGAAAAGGAAAGGAAATCGAATTAAAAAGAGAGAAGAACCAACAGGTAAAAAAAAAAGAACTGAGGAAAAAAAAAAGCAAAGAAGAAAGAAATTTCTAGCTAAGGAACAATTCATAACAATATACTAAGAGAATTTATGGAACTGGGTCACCCATCAAACATAAGGGTAAGTTTCGCATTATTGTTTGATTCAGTAATTTAGGTTAGGGTTTGGATTCTTTCAAAAAAAATCTCGTGTTCGAGTCTGGTTCTATGAACAACAGCCATCTGTTCGGAGAAATATTTCGAACATCCGGGCCATGTTCAGGAATAACAACCATACAACCATTTGTAGAAATTCTGAAAACGCAGGCGTTTGAAATATTAACTCAAACACATTGGTTGTGTTCGAGAAAAACTTTCGAACATAAGCAATGTGTTCGAATTAATAATTCGAACACAACTTGCACTTGTTCTGATATTATTCTCGAACCTAGATATACATGAATTAATACATGTCTCATGTTTGGATTGTATTTTTTTTGTCTAACTAGTTATTGATGGAGAAGATGTGGAAGGATTCAGAGCAAGACCAACGTCATCGATTAGGAGGCAAGAAGGTCGGGGCCCATCAAATCGGGGGCAAAGAAATGTAGATTATAAAAATACGGAAGAGGTTTGAGAGGGTGAAAGAGCTCGTCGTACACCTGTTTCTGCTGAGGATGAGATAATCAAGGGTTCCCATCATACAGGTCCTGAGGTTATCACTTTGTTGTGTAGTTTTTCGACACATGTTGCCTCAAAAATATGGCGTCCAACGAGATATCTTGATATTTCAGTGCCATTCATTAAAATTGTCTCTGTGAGATGTTTCAAAAATCGAGATTGAACAGTTCAGAAGATTATTTAGGCCCTCGAAGCTTCTTCCCTTAAGAGATATATCATATCCCGCTCCAAATAGAACTTTGATAAGTGCGTTTGTCGAACGTTGGCATCCGGAGACCAACATATTTCAAATGCCATTTAGGGAGATGACCATCACATTGGATGACATTTATTGTTTGACTGGTTTATCAATTTCAGGAAATCCTGTGGAGCTTACAGGAGAACAACTGGAGAAAGCGGATGCTTTGATTGAGTCGTTGTTAGGAATTGAACAATTTGACACCTAAACAGAGATTGCTAACAGTAGGGGTAGCTATGTGAGACTTGAGTGACTAAAGATCAATTTTGTGAGAATATTAAGTCTGAAGATCTATAAAAATTGAAATATGCAATGCGAGCGTACATGATGTACACTCTAGATGCACGTTATTTGCGGATAAGACTGGCAACAAAGTAATGAACGCGTGTCTAACATTGTTGGGAAATTTTAATCAGATACATATGTACTCGTGGGGAACCGATACTTTGGCTTTCTTGTATAGGTAGCTAGGACACGCATCAAGATGCGAGGTCAGATTTGTCTGTGGCTACTTGACATTACTTGAGGTATGATTTTATTTACTATCTTTCAATAAACTCATTCTTGTGCGTGGATGTATGCAATAAGCTCGTATTTACTATAATGTAATGTTGTGGGCGTGGATATATGCGTATTTTCCTTGTATGCGACCCACACACAACACACATTATGATGCCATCCCTTTTGCATTTAGGTGGTCACCATCATCACGATCAGCAGGACGAATAGAAGAGATTATGCCACATAGAGAGACACTTGACTCGCTTACAGTATCGGATGTAAGTTTCAATGATTTTCTCATATTTAGTTTATCATTAAATAGATACTCATATTAGCTATTTATAAAATAATTGAGGAGTCATAATGTGTTGGTTGGTTGGTCCTCATTCGACACCATTCGTGCTAAGTATGAATTCTGCAAGGTCACTTTTTTCCAAGGGAGCATTAGGTGTTTTTCCATTATTAAGCCCTACCATTCGAATCGTGTTCTCAGACAATTTGGTTATGTCCAGAGAATTTCAGATGCCCCTCTTGGTCCGAGGGTTACAATACGACCTAAAAATAGTACCCAATACAAGGTAGAGTGGCGATCTTCACTTGTAAGCTACTTTGTGTAATGGGATTCTCATTTACTATCTAACCCTCGACGTGGGCGTGAGGTGAGCGTGTCAGGGGAGATTGTGCTTGGATACATGGAATGGTATGTCAAAAATTCTCACCCTATCATCAAGAATCCAGAACGATGTATGACTAATCTCAGTCGCTCTTCGACGGCAAATGCGTGGGAGCAGATAAGGCTTGCACGAGATCCGCTTGAAACAATGGTGCAACGATTGGAGGCATTAAGAAAAAGATCTTGTGCAAGATGCATAAAAAGACTTAGGAGGAGGGGATAGTGATAGAGATGATGTTCATAAGTCGTCCAGTGGGGGTCGAGGATGAAGTTCTAGGATCTGTTGGGATTATTTATGTTGAATTGTTATTTTGTGTTGTGTTGCTATTGTGTTTTGGATGTTTAGTAGTTTCTAACTTGTTAAATTATTATTTATGTTTTTGATGTTCAGTAGTTTCTAACTTGTTGAACTGTTATTTGTGTTTTTGATGTTCAGTGGTTTCTAACTTGTTGAATTGATATAGGTGTTTTGGATGTTCAGTAGTTTCTAACTTGTTGATTTGTTATTGGTGTTTTAGAAGGTCAGTAATTTTTACCTTGTTGAATTATTATTTGTGTTTTGGGTGTTCAGTTGTTTTTAGCTTGTTGAATTGTTATTTTGTGTATCGAATGTTCAATAGAGTTAAATTTTCTGAATTGCTAATTTTGGACCAAACATGGGGGTGTTCGAAAAAAGATTTCAAAAATAACACATTTGTTCGAATCAGAATTTTGAACATAGTAGTTATGTTCGAAATATTAGTTCAAACGGTTCTGTAATAAGTCAAGAATAGTGTGTTTAGATACAGAACTTGAAAAATAATGATATGTTCGAAATTATTATCTGAACACCCTATTCTTGCGTCCAGTGCAGAATGTAGTCTGTTCTGGACTGGACCAGAGAATAGCGTGTTCAGTTAATAATTTCAAAGAATGATAGTATGTTCGACATTTATTTTCGAACACCCTATTCTTGCGTCTAGTACAGATTGCAGTCTGTTCTGAACTGGACTCAAGAATAGGGTGTTTGAATAAAAATGTCGAACACAACAAATTTGTTCAGGCCTGAATTTCAAACATAGTCGTTATGTTCGAAATTTTTGTTCGATCAAGCCCAATAATAGTTATGTTCGGATACGGAGCTCGAACAAAGGTATTATGTTCGATACATATTTTCGAACATGTCTTTTGGGTTTGACTTTATTGTCTGAACACCTTATGTTTGGGTCAAAATTAACTATTTTAACATAAAAAAATACATTCAAAACACATATTATAAGTTCAAAACATATCATAATATAAATTCGAAAACACATAACATAAATTTGATACAAAGCTGAATGAACTTATAAAACACAAATTACAAATTACATAGTGTAACATTTAATAGAACATGTTTCAAATGATCATAATATGTTTAATTAACTTCCACAAGTTCATTGTATAACCTAAGTTGTTGCATGCACAACGCTTCTCATCCCTTCGCATAATCCTCACGTCATTCATACCACTTAAAAAGTACGATAGGTAGTGGATGTCCCGACCATAATGTCACCTAGATTAAAAAAAACTTGATTACTATACTTTAAGTACAATCACATATATATTAAAAAATAAGTTACTACTACAATAAAGTGTGTTCCATCAACAACTAACGGTATATGAATTTAGGGTTAGAGAAAACTAGAGTTGATGATGTAAAATACAGGTATGTGTTACAATTCTTTGGGGATGATACCACCAATATTACATTGTACGCAGATGCAATAAGGTGGCTCTCTATGGTAGTAACAACCAATATCTCAATGGTGTAGGTGTATCATAGTAGTTCAATACGCACAACACATCATCAACAGCTCCGCGTGCGATGAATACATCAGTGTACATCTCATGATATTTTAGAAATTCATCAATAAGGTCTCGCCGTACTTTACCCCATGAATCCTCGTCGAAACCCGTTAAATGAGTTAATACACAGTAACCACTATGACCATCCCCCAGTGCATTCTTTGTTTCAAGGATTTAATCAAGAAACAACGTAGGTAGTTTATCCGTAAAAATTTCATATGCAGCTGATCTCATTTTTTTCGGATAACCGGTTGCTTTTGTCTTGGAGCAGAAACAAACATCGCCTTCATAGCAACCGGCCTACTCAAGTCAATACTTTGGTCCATTGGGGAACAACTATCATGAAATGACTCCACATACTCAAATTTGCTTGGGTCACTTCTTGTAGAATTCATATTCTTCATGCGTTTGCCCTTTGGCCTTACACGACGTAGTACAGGGACCTCAGGCGAAATCAAAGATTTGTGTCAGGTTTCAAGATTTCTCTCAACCTTTTCATCATTAGTAGCTGCTCAGATTGATTAACTAAATTAAACTTGTTCAAGTAGCCTGCAATACTATCTTTCACCCGATTCTGAATATCATTTCCAACACTCGCATCAACCTATTGAGTTGGTTCCATGTCTAATTTTTCCAAAACCTGTCGACAATATCTAATGGTATTGACATCTCTAATCACTTGAATTCACTAATCTCATGTGCACAATGCAAATCACATGTATTTCTTAGCAACAACACAAAGTAATGAGTCAATGCCAATGTCATTTATAACCTTCATTTCATTTACAATTTTAGTCAATGCCGCAGTATAAGTCTCACCGCGAAGTATCTTGAAAATAGTTGGTTGATAACGATGTTGGACTACATGAATACTCTTTTCAAATGAAGTCTTAATTGCGATGTGTGGAATCTCAACAAGAGAATGTATTTTCGTCCAACATGTCTCAGAGTTTTCCATACTCGATCCCAGATGTCTTTTCAACTTGGCATGCGCACTCTCCGTCCATAAAAGACATTACAAAACGTAATCAAAATTGAAATTAAAAAAAAATATTCATAAATAGTGTTAAAATATAAACATAAAATATTTTTAAGTACATATTAGTTATTGTTGATATACATGACATTATTTTTACATGCAGATTGATCTTTGTAGGGATTTACCCATTGATTAATAAAATATTGTACGGTAATGGATGATCTGAATATTCAGACTCAAATCTCCTTAGTTGTTCGCTGAAATCGACTTCGTTATCGGCAAGAATCACTTTATTCCATGAACTATTAAAAAATCTGAACTCTTCCTTTATGTGAAATATTTTCTTACAATTTGCCAAAAATTTTTTACCAATGTGCCAACGACATAAAAATTGTATCACATTTGGAAAAGTAGCTGACACAGCATTAATTAATGCATTTTCCTTATGGGTGACAAAAACGGTGGGCAAACGTGAGGGATTCATCAATGATTTGAGGATAGAGCATGTCCACATGTAGTTTTCCTTTTGATCATGCTCCATATAAGCGTAAGTAACCATAAACGTCATATCCTTCGACGTCTCTTCAACTATCTCCAATAAAAGTATTTTATAACGATTCGTCTTGTATGTACAATCTATCAATAAGACGGTGGGAGATGCAAGAAGCAAATCAACCGAAGTTGGATGAGAAAAAATAATATATTTAACTTGGTCAATCGTACTACAACGATTCACGTGGAAAAAATAACGTTTCTCCTCCAATTTTGACATGAGAAATTGCAGTTGTGATATGCCTGAATGCTCCACAGCTCTATGCTTTGCTTGGAATTGTAAATAGTTCTCATTTTGTCACATTTCCAGGATATCTAGTTTTCAATTTGTACAATATATCTTTTGGTCGACTATTACTTCTTGTCAAATCAAAAGCAAATGCCTTTTCAGTAGGAGTTAAGCGACCGACATAAGAATGACCTTCAAAGTATTTGGCAAGAGGGTTATTATTCATGCCACATGTTATTTGCAATTGTCACTTCTCATCATCACCAACAAATATTTGAGAGCCATTTAAAATGGACATCCGCACTTCTTTGTCCCAATTTGCCTCTTTTTGGATTTTTTTCCTTGGGTCTCCATCTCTGATTCGTTAGGTTGTGATGTTTGTCCAACCATGCTATAATATTTTTCATTTTGCTCACATGCTAAAAAAATTCGAGCTCGCCTCCCACTCTCTCCACTATCTGATCTTTTAAATACTATCACCATACGATTTTCAATTCTTTTCAAACGAACCCAATTTACTAATTCATCTCTAGATTCAAAATAACTCGTTGTGCTGAATAAATATGAGTAGTATGCAACCATATCATTTCTAATTGGACTAGCAATACTATTTTTGGTTGACATTGTGTTCAATTCCTGAGAAAAAAGGTGTTCAGAAAAAATTAAAGAACAAACACATTGCTTTTATTTGAATATTACACCTGAACATTGTAAAAATATTCAAAAGATATAGTCAAACACCTTTTTACAGATAATTTATAAGAACAACGTTCGGAAAATATTTTCAAACATATATATACTCCCTCCGTTTTAAAATAAGTGTCATTTTAGAGAGTCGATTTTATTACAAATTAAGTGTCGTTTTAGATTTTTTTTTACCACTTTATTCCAGTTTTATCCCTGCTTATTTTAAGAAATATAAACAAGTTTATAGTAATAGAATAACTAAAGGAAATGAATGGAAGTAATTAAATGAGAATATTATAAATTGATTGAGGATATGTTGGTCAAATATTATGTTCCTTAATTTTGAACAAAAACTCCAAACGACACTTATTAAGAAATGGAGGGAGTAATGTTTGGAAATGTCCAACAATTGTTCATCAAAACAATATCGAACATAATCATGATTTCTAATCCCATGAACAATAATACACCAAAAAGAGAGATAAATAATGACTAAAACAGCAATGTGAATTTTGGTTAGGTAATGAGAGAGGTTTAAAAAGAAGATAGAAGTGTTTTATATTCTTGATATATATACACACACACACACACACACACACACACACACACACACACACACATATATATATATATATATATATATATATATATATATATATATATATATGTGTGTGTGTGTGTGTGTGTGTGTGTGTGTGTGTGTATAATTGCATAAATTTTATTTTTTGTTTTCTAATTATATATTGTGATAGGGTTATTTTAGTCTTTTAAATTATGACTATTTTTCTCCAAGATATTTTGGGGTCAACTAATAAAATCTTGTGGTGTGTATATCCGCGCCCAAAGAATAATTGGGATATTCATTTATCAAAATTGAGAATATTTTTACGATTAATATTATTTTGTAGAGAAAAATCTTTTGTACCTCCTGAACTATGGTCATTTTGACACTTTGCCTCCTAAACTTTTTTTTCGTGCAAATTACCTCCTAAACTGTACAAATTTTACACTTAACCTCCTGAACTCCCATTTTTGGTGGAAATTCTAGCCGGATCTCACTCGTGTGACATGCACGTTAACATATAAGGGGTAAAATTGACTTTCCATCTCCTCCTCATGACTCCCGCTCAAAATAATGGCACGTGAGCACTACGTAGGTTTCAAATCCTATGTGTATACATATATTAATGTGAACAATATCTTAACAGGTCACACGAGTGCTCACGTGCCATTGTTTTGAGCAGGAGTCATAAGTAAAAGATGAAAAGTCGGTTTTACCCCTTATATATAAGCGTGCATGTCAAACGAGTGAGATCCGACCAAAAGTTCCACCAAGAATGGGAATTCAGGAGGTTAAGTGCAAAATTTGTACAGTTTAGGAGGTAATTTGCACCAAAAAAAAGTTTAGGAGGCAAAGTGTCAAAATGACCATAGTTCAGGAGGTAAAAAAGATTTATCTTTATTTTGTATTAAAAATGTATATTTATTTAGGTATTTGATATTTATGGAAAGTTCATTAAGTAATTTACTTAATTGCAATTAAATTTGTTAAAAATATGTATTATTCACTCTTCTATGGTACAAAATGAGCCACTTCAAAACTTGGAAGCAGTATACGTTTACATCAACGCAAAATGGTCCTCCAACGTGAACCCTAGGGTCGACTTAGTGCATTGTTCCAGGATTTGTTTCCCCATGAAAAGTCCAAATATAATAATTTAGTATGAATCCATATTAACTAGGTGAACTTAGTCTCATTGCCCGTCCTTCATTACATGATGAGTGAGTGCAAATTGAGTGAAACTCTACACCCTTTCCACGAATGTGTTTGACAGGTAACCTTACATTCTCCATTTTTACATTCAACTATGATCAGAACTAATCATATGATTTCCTAATTATGATTAATTGATATACAATAAAAAATAAAGAGTGATATATAGGTGATTGAGTTATAGATAAATGAGCAGTGTGAGGGTGCTTATATATAATGATTAGACTTTTGGTAAGGGCCTTATACCATTCAAGAATATGATTTTTAGTAATAAAATTATCTTATTATTTATTTTGAGGTCCTGAAAATCCGGCAGCACCTCCCTTTAATTATCTAATTACACATATATTATAGTATAACCGAGAACAAAAGAGAGGTAGAAACCAAAATTCAAAAGTCGACAAAATACATATGTACTAAAATAATCACATTACAATAATATTATCAAATTGTCTAAATAAGTGGAAAATTCAGAGTTTAGTATAATTTCTCTATTTGATACTAAATTCAAAATGGGTCTAAGGTAAGGTGTTTGAGTGTGGCAAGAAGAACATAATCGATCTGTCGATAATCAATGGATTACTAGCATAATTTGTTAGTTTGTGAACCACAACATTCAATAATTTATCACGTGCACAACATTCTAACTTACAATTCAAAACATATGTATTAAACATGACATTCATCGATCACCATGTCATTTCAAAACCACCACCACATTTTGAAACTTTTTAAAACCACCACCACATCTTGAAACTTTTTAAAATCCATTTAAGAGGGACAAAACCTCCCGATCGACGTCATAAACCACGTCATCACCAACATCACTAGAACACCAAGAAATACAAGACCAAGTACATTCACATAACTAAATAATTGTTACACAAATAAATCCACAAATATCCATACAAATACGCATCTTATATTGAAATAATTCAAGAATGCTATATGAAATCATGAAATAGCCAAACGACATATCATTAATAAACTAACTATAATTAATCATGGTTATGTAATCAATTCCTAAGTCGGCCATTTAATTCTATTTAAACCTATAAATTAATCCTAGTTTTTGAAAATAACCCTAATTAACTACATAATTATAATTCAACCTAACCTTTAAAAATAATCCCTAATTTCCCTCTAAAGTAATCCTAATTTTTGAAAATAACCCTAATTAACTAAGTAATTATAATTCAATGCAGTTTTGTGAAATAATCTTTCACTTACCTCTAAATTTATCACAGCGTTTGAAGATACCCCTGATTCTTAAAGAAAATTCTAACTAACCCCTAAGTTAACCCTAGATTTAAAAATAATTGCTAAATGAACCCAAAACTAACCCTAATTTCCTAAGGTAATCCCGATTATCTAATTAATTATAATGAAACCCCATTATCTAAACCCTAATTCAAAATCTCAAATAATTAAAATTGAACCTTAATTCTTGAATTAATTATGAATTAATCCCTTTAAAATAAACTCACAGTTATCTAAATAACTAAAACTTGACATCTAATTGAAAAGATAAATAAAATAAAACTAAAGAAAAATAATAATGTTGATGGAGACTAGCAGTTGGTGGTGGTGGTGGCCGATGGTGGTGGTATTGGTCAAGCAGGAGGTGGTGGTGGCTAAGCGGCATTGGTGCGGTTGTGGTCTTCCTATTATCTCTCTCTTCCTCTCTTTTCTTTCACTTCTTTATTTCTCTCTACAGCGGGGGCGCAATGTCCTTATTAGGGTTATTGCTGATGGAACTGACGACCTTAATTACCTTTGGCAGATTTTTTTTATTTGTAATACACGCCAATGACCACCTCCCATCAAAGCAATATGCAGTCGACATTAACCTTGATAAATTGTGGCACCAAGAATTGGCTCCACATTGTCGATAGATTGTCGATGGCGTTCTTATTTATCCGTTAGTGAGCCCGTCGACATTATACCCGGAAGGCATATCCCTTGGTGCCTGTCAGTGTTGCCGTCAGTGGCCATTGAAAACACAGTTTTACATGTATATTAGAGCTTATTTAATGAGGTTTTTATTATTGATTGTGCATAAATAATGTTATTTAATTTTATTTCATGCATTTGGACGTTATTATATGTTTTGGCCACTTTTTAGGTTATGTATCAAATATTTAGTATAATTGAGATGTCACGAGCTTAAAGAGAAGTGAGGTTCTGAGTTTCCAAGGTTTTTAGAACATTAAGAGGGTGTTTTATCATGTTTAGGAGTTCCATAAGTTAAGTATGCAAAAAGAAAGAACAAATGGACAAGATTTCACAAAATTTGAGGGGTTTCACAATACATGGTTACTAAAATACATATAACTCTATAATAAAATGAGATTTGAAGATTTGTAATATATTCTTAGAAATTTAATCGAGTTAGATTTATAATGTTTTTTACGTTTTGTCATTAGAGTTATATCGAGTGAGTTATGATGAAAATAGTACAAGCTGCCAATGGTCTGGTTTGGTTCGCGACCGTGAATTTGGTCTCGACTGAAAGTTGTTTTTCAAGCAAACGGTCCTTAACGAGGCCCAGAAACGTTACAAGATTGGGTTTAATTCCTTATATCAACTTTCCACTTGTAAAAGGAAGCCACAATGCCATCCAAATACATTAGAAACACCTTGAAGCTAGCGAGTACACAAAAAAAGTGAATTTCAGTGAGAGATTGAAGAATTAGAGCGAGGAACACAAGGAATCACTAGATCCAATACATACAGTCCTCGAGTTTATCTTGTTTATTTCATTTTCTTTATGAACATGAATTTTTCGATGAATTATGTATATAAACATTCAATTATGTCCAACTAAATTCATTATATTTTGAGGTTTGGAAACGATGAACATTGACTTTTTGATATTTCTTTCAAATCAAGTATGATCCCTTTGATATTTTGTGTTTGTGAATCATTTTTGCATAATTTATTAACAACCTCTTATGCTTGATAGTTATGATTGCTTTACAAACTTTTATAACTTATAGGTTTGATAAATCAAATCAAGAGAAGAGATTTGGCAATAGGCTTTTCACATACCAAACACTCTAATCAACAAGATCGAGAGGTTTGAGGTTAGCAGTGAAGTCTTTTAAGTCTTTAAACCTTTTTGGAGTTCTAAGTTTGATTTTCAATGGAGTTGTTATTTCATACTTAGAGTCTATGGTTTAATCACTTCGAAAGAAGGACTAAACTAAGATTGTGATTGACTTATATTGAATTGAATCACAAACAATACTTGATTTATTGAAAATGACTTACATTGAGAGCTCATTGACCCCAAACCCTAGAATATCTCCTTATTCTATTTGTTATTATTCTTGGTGAATTGTGATTGTAGTTTTTATATTTGTTAATTTTATGTTTGTCATTGGTGACGACACAACCCAACTCATCTTTTATATTAGTTTAATTAAAACTAAATTGTCTATATTATATTACTTATTGAATTCTAAATTATTCTGGTCCTTGTGGAATACGACCTTACTCATTGTATACTACATCTACACCGTACACTTAAGGTTATATAAAAAAATAATAATAATAAAGTGCGAAGAAGTTTTTGGCGCCATTGTCAGGGATGTTTTGAATAGAATTGATAATAATAATATAATTCATAAAGTATTTTTAATTAAAATATTGGTTACACTTATGGATGGCAATGGATCGGGTCGGGTTGGGTACTAGAGGACCCGGACCTGCTCCGTCCACTCCACTGGGTGGGTCGGGTTGTATTTACTTTTTATTATTTTTATTAAATCTCAAATTATTTTAATATATAATAATACATATATTATAATAAAAATTAAATATAAGATGAAGAATTAATTAAAAACAATGTTAAATATAAAGAATTTAATAATTCATATAAAATAAATATTTAAAACATATATAAAATATATTTAAAAATAAAAAATATCTAGCAGGTCGGGCCGGGGCGGGTACCCGCG
>BMAC01000075.1:939904-1003719 GCA_014905375.1 Phtheirospermum japonicum
CCAAACGCCACGGGTCGGGTCTATCCAGGCCGGGTCGGGGCATGATTGCCATCCCTAGTTATACTTTTTCTTAGTTAGAGTTTGGATTTATTACATTATAGGTTGTGAAATCAAAGAATGCAAATGCACCACCGGTTGACTTGAACGATCAAGTCAACCAACTCCAACAGCAACTTCAATTATTGAGGGACAACTTCAACAATAAGCACCACCTCAAAATGTACAACCGTCCATTCGATTTATGTTCCAACCCTACGCTAATAGAGCTTATGATGGAGTGAACGGGCTAGTAATTCAAGCAAACAACTTCTAGTTGAAGACTGTGCTGATTTTAATGGTGCAACAAAACCAATTCGGCGAAGGAATTAATGATGACCCGTATACGCATTTGGCGCAATTTCTCAAGATATGTGGAACTATCAAGATGAGTGGTGTTCCAGATGACGTGGTTAAACTTCGCCTTTTCCCCTTCTTTTGGAGGGATAAGGCAAAATTTTGGTACAAAACTTTAGGTTTTGGAACCATCGACATATGGGCGGAGATGTGTCAAGAATCTCTCTTCAAGTTTCCCCTCCTAAACAAGTTGTGGAAGCTAAAGAATGAAATAACTCGATTTCACCAATTAGATGGAGAACATTTGCATTAACATTGGAAAGATATAGAGAAGTTTTGAGAAAATCACCATGTGATTCTGGAGCTAACATCACTATGATGCAATTGTCGATTGTGAAGAAGTTGAAGATCGGGACTATCAAGCTGACTACAATTGAGCTTTAAATGGTGGATAGGTCTATGACTTATTCGACTGGTATTATAGAGGATGTGTTAGTTAAATTTAATGATTTTATTTCTGTGTGGGTTTTGTGGTGTTAGATACGTAGAAAGATAAGATTTATATGTTGATTCTTAAATGCCCATTTTTAGTCACGAGTGGAGCTTTGATCGGTCATAGGAAGGGAGAACTCGCATTAAGGTTGAACAGTGAGAGAATCATATTTTCTATTATATAAAGTCACAGTTCGAGAGTAATGAGGTTGAGGAGTGTAAGAAAGAAAACAAAATATGGATAAATATTTTTATAATAAATCCCCTCCTCCTAGAAAATCTCACACCATACTATCTCTTTTTTCTCATGATGACTTTGATATCTCTAATGATACTTTATTGCCCAAAGTGTTGTCCACCTTTTAAACAAGGTGTATTTGTACGTATTCTAACTCTAGTTCTCAAACTTCTATGTCTTGCCTTGCTTGCATATAATTTTGTTTTAATATCAAACTCTATGAACTTGTGATGCCGTTGAGGATTTACATTTGTTGTATTTATTTGACATAACCGGTGAGTTCATAAGCATATAAAATATTTATTTTATGTCTGGAAAGTATATTTATTAATATACAAATACACTAGAACTTGACATATCTTGATACAGGCCTTAATGAATGTGATTTGTGAAAATGATCTAGGCAAATTCTGACACCCTTTTAGCCATCTACAAATAAATAGCTACCACAAATAAAATAGTCTCTAGATAATTACAAGTTTATTTTGTTCTATTTTACACTCTCGGGAAAAGTGAGTGTGAGTTATTATATATTGATTAGATTAGAATTATTTATGTTGGTTGAATAAAGTTTTATTTGTTCAGGAATTCGTTCTTATATCTTATAAATAAATTACCATCAAACCACAAGCTTGTAGCTCAAGTGGTATCACTAACCCTTTATAAGGGTGTTGACAAGGGTTCGAACCCTAGACCTCTCAAGTTATTTGAGATTTATCTTCTACTTTCCAACCACTTGACCCAACTTATTAAAAAAAATTAGCATCAAAGGTTCCTTCAAAATAGTTTATAAAGAAGAAAAGGGAAACTTTGATAGTAGGATAAATGCTAAAGCCTATATTATAAAGGCTATCTATTTTTTTTAGAATGAAAGAAGCTTAAGTTTAAAAGTTTTGATTTATTACAAGAAATGAGTGGTTGAGGGCGATTGGTTGGTTGGCCTATGTTTTAAAGGCTTTGGTTTATGAATTATTTTGGGTTTTTAGGATGAGGTTAAGCATATTATAAGCTTCAAGTATTTTAATATTCAGAGATAATTGTGGTATTCCTATATGTTTGTTTGTATTATAAACACTTTAATCCAAAATATGCCATACCTTACCAAATCCTACATTACAACCTTTAGAAAGCTTTATTTGATTCATAATCACATGTATTTGCTTTTTGCACGGTGGAGATCTTATGCGAAGGGCAAGCCTATGGGGTAACCATATTTTTGAATTGATTATAGTGTTTGCACGTCCTTATACACAAGTGATGAGTGATTTTATATATATTATGAGGTCATGAACAACTTTGTTTAAGAATTTTTTTGGAACTCGCTGGAGTCTGGAGGATTCATAATGCTCGGATGTTAAGATTCCTTATTTTTTGTTGAGAGTTTTATTAATTTTTTGTAAATTGTATCTTTGATTTCTGATTTCTTTAGTAAGGTAATGGATTAGATACATTGATCGGGACTACCAATGCTTAAGTTTGGGGGAGTTGATAAACACATTTTTTACATGCATATTAGAACTTATTTCATGAGGTTTTGATTATATATTATGCATAAACAACGTGATTTAATTGTATTTCGTGCATTTGGACGTTGTTACGTGTATTGCTTGTTTTATAGGTTATTTACCAAATATTTAGCATAATTGAAATGCCACAAGCTTGAAGAGAAGTGAAGTTCTGAGTTTACAAGGTGTTTAGACCATGAAGAGTGTGAAGAATCACGTTTAGGAGTTCCGTAAGTCAAGTATGCATGAATAAAGAGCAAACGGACAAGACTTCACAAAAGATTTGAGAAGTTTCACAATACATGTGTACCCAAATGCTCATAAATCTAACATAACTTTGGAATTTCAAGATGTGCAATATATGATTAGAAATATAATCGAGTTGGCTTTACAATGCTTTTTGTGATTTATCATCGGAGGTATATCGAGTGGGTTATGACAAAATAGTACAAGCTGACAGGGGTCTTATCTGGTTCACGACTGCGAATTTAATCACGAGTGAAGGCTATTTTTTAGACAAATGGTCGCGAACGAGGATCAGAAATGTTACAAAATTGAGTATAATGCCTTAGATACCCTTTTCACTTATAAAAGGAAGCTACAAAACCATTCTAAATACATTAGAAACACCTTGAAGCTGGGGACTACACAAAAAGAAAAGTGAGTTAGAGTGAGAGATTGAAGAATTTGAGGGAGGAACATGAAAAACACGAGGAATCACCAGATCCAATCCATACAATCCTCGGTTTTATCTTGTTATTATTTTATTTTTATTTATGAACATGAAGTGTTCGATGAATCGTTAGATAAATATTCGATTATGTCTAGAAATGATGAACGATTGATGTTTTGATATCTCTTTCAAATCAAGTATGATCCCTTTGATATATTTTTTTTTGTGTGTGTTTGTAAATCATTATTGCATAATTTATTGACAGCCTCTTATGTTTGATAGTTGTATTTGCTTAACAGACTTCTATAACTTATAAGTTTGATAAATCAAATCGAGAGTGGAGATTTATCAATAGGCTTTTCAAATACAAAACACTATAATCAACAAGACCGAGACGTTTGAGATTAGTAGTGAAGTCTTTTAAATCTTTACAACTTTTTGAAGTTCTAAATGTGATTTTGAACGGAGATTTTGTTTCATACTTATAATCTATGGTTTAATCGTTTCGAGAGAATGATTAAACTACAATTGTGCTTGATTTATATTAAATTAAATCACAAACAATATTTGGTTCATTGAAAATGATTTATATTGAGAGTTTTTTAGAAACCGACCAGGAATATCTCATTGATTATCTCGATTGCTTGCTATTTGTTATTATTCTTGGTGAATTGTAGAAGCAGTTTATATTTTTTTTATTTTATATTTGTCGTTGATGACGACACAACCTAACTCATATTTTATATTACTTTAAATAAAGTTAAATTATCTATATTATATTACTTATTGAATTTAAATTTTGGTTCTTGCGGAATACGATCTTACTCGCCGTGTACTACATCTACACCGTACACTGAAAATACACAAAATAAAGTATGAATAGCTATCCGTGGGTGAAATCTGCACCAATCGGCATTTTTTTTTGTTTTTTTTTTAGTGTTTGTATGTGTTGTTATGTTTCAAGAAAACCCATAAAACTGGAAAAAATGCTTGAAAAAAATGATGGAACCCGCTATTTTTCATCCGTACAATGAACCATGGCCGAACAAATGTAGTATGTCCAGTTAACACACATCAAGCATGGATGTAATGTTCTACCAGTGGTCGCCACACTACTGTAGAAACAGCTTTTTACGGCGGTTTTGGAACTGCCCTTAAATCCACCGCCGTAAATTTTTACGGCGGTTGTTCTAAAACCGCCGTAGAAAGTGATGCTTTTTACGGCGGTTTAAGAACCACCGTAAAAAAAACGCGGTGGATTCTACGACAGTTCTTAAGAAATACCTTCTAGAAAGTTTTCCAGACCGGACAATTCACGACGGTTTTTTAAAAATACCTTCTAGAAAGTAGTAAAAATTTAAAAAAGAAAAAAGAAATAAAAGAGGTGCATCAAAATATACATATTAATCAAGAAAACTTCTGAAGCTAATTAGTACTGCTATTCCAACCATTATACACATTATATGAACATAAATGACTAATAAAAATATCAATCCAGTTCTTGAATACAAACCCATGAGCATGATTCAGAAAACTGATAGTATTTATTAAAATTAAAATTTCACTACTATAAAACAGAGAAATGCTTAATAATACTACATACATCCAAGAGATCTCTAAAAAAGTAAAAAAAAAAAAGACAACAGAAATAGTTTCTATTTACTAATCAAACTGAAACTATTATCATATGTCTTACTACAAAAACATTGAAATTCATCATAAATTCCAAGAAATTCTTTAATTGTTTTTCTTAAAGATCCATTTTCAAAATTTGTGGTTTTTTCCCTCTCATTCACAGCTACCCTGCAAGAAGAACCCATATTCCCTAAAACTCCACTAATTCTCATATTTGCAAAACTGCCCCTAAACTCACCATGATCAGTGCCACAACTCATCCTCGCACCCAAAAACTCAGACGACGACAAATCAACCTTCAAATCGATGAACGCTGACTCGTCCATCTATCACCATCAGATTTCACCTCTGCCACTAACCATCCATTAAAGGGAAAAGGAAAAGAAAAACGTACATCAATTAATAAAACCAAGATTCAAGAATCTTGAATAAATGAAATTGCATCGACAAACCTCATGAATTGGCGAACAATCTCGTATCAGATTCTCGACCCTAGATAAAGATTGGGGAGAAATAACTATGACTTTCAAGAGAGAAAGTTCCCCGAGCTGCGAAAAACCTCATTGAAAGTAGTGAGAGAAAGGGAGTAAAAAATGAGAAAATAACATAAGAAAAAAACTATTGTAAAAAGAAGACTTAGATAATGCACAGAAACCTCCAAGACAGACAAACCATAATGATAAATTTATTAACTAAAAAATTAAAAACAAAAATGGGAACAAGTTTAACGAATTCTGCATACACCGATTCTGTTGATTTAATTAATATGTTATGCATTATATGGTTCAGGAGATAAAAAATGGATTCAATAAAAATTGATATACTTTGAAGATGAAAGATTATTGTAATCACCACACCAAAAGTGTAGTATTGTATGAACATATATATATAGGTAGAATATAAACAAGAATTACAAAGGAAAGGAGAAAATCAAGGAAACGTTACAAAATCAAGAAAACGTTACAACAAATCTCATAAATATAATTTACCTAAATAACTACAAAATATCTTTAACACCCCCCGTCAAGCTAGACGTGGGTCGAGGACACACGTGAAGCTTGGATCGAAGAAATTCAAAAGTAGGTCGAGGGAGGGCCTTCATGAGGATATCGGCAAGCTGAAGATGAGAAGGCACAAATTGAGGTGCTAGCTTGCCGGAGGAGACAAGCTCTCGAACAAAATGACAATCAATATCGATGTGTTTAGATCGTTTGTGTGCAACCGGGTTTTGACTGAGAAAAATTGCACTCTTGTTGTCACATAAAAGAAGAGGCCGGGAGGACGGAGTACAGTGCAATTCCTGAAGAAGATTAACAAGCCATATGAATTCAGACGCAGCATTAGCTAAGGCACGATACTCAGATTCACAACTGGAGCGAGACACAGTGGGCTGCTTCTTTGCACTCCAAGAAACAAGATTGCCACCGAGAAAAATTGCATAACCGTATGTGGAGCGTCGAGTTTCAATACATCGAGCCCAATCAGCATCCGAGTAAGCAATAATGGCGGGATCAGGGTGTCGAATAAAAGATAAACCAGAATGCAAAGTACCCTTGGAATATCTTAGTATCTGCTTGACTGCCGTAAAATGATCAGATGTAGGAGCCTGCATATATTGACTGACCACATTGACAAAATATGATAGATCCGGACGAGTGATGGTGAGGTATTGAAGAGCACCAACCAATGAACGATAAAGTGTAAGATCGAAAAAAGGTTTACCAGACCTGGACAAAGACTGTCCCGAGGCAAGAGGAGTTGAGACAGGCTTGGAATCTAGGAGACCAGCACGATCAAGAATGTCATGAGCATACTTGGTTTGGCCAATGAAAAGACCGGTCGAGGTATGAGAGATTTCCAATCCGAGAAAGTATGTGAGTGTACCCAGATCTTTGATGGCAAATTCTTTATGTGTACGATCAATGCATCGACGTAGCAAAGCAGAGTCGGAGCCTGTGATGATTATGTGATCAACATAAAGTAACAGAAATATGATGGATGTCCCTCGATGAAAAAAGAACAAGGAGGAATCTGAACGACTAGCGCGAAACCCAAGGCCAAGGAGGTAGGAACTAAAGCGCTGGAACCAAGCAAGAGGAGCTTGACGAAGACCATGTAACGCTTTCTTTAAGTGACAAACATGGGTCGGAAAACGGGCATCAATGAAACCAGGTGGTTGGGGCATGTAGACAGGTTGAGTTAGAATTCCATTGAGAAAAGCATTCTTAATATCTAACTGATGGAGGGGCCACTGAAACTGGATAGATAAAGCCAAGATAACACGAACAGTAGAGGATTTGACACAGGACTGAAAGTATGATGGAAGTCAGATCCAGGAATTTGGCTAAAACCCTGAGCAACAAGATGAGCTTTATACCGTTCTATCGAATTGTCAGCACGATATTTAGTCTGGAAAACCCACTTTGAACCAACAATGTTCGTATTGGGTGGAGTAGGAACAAGGTCCCATGTGCAGTTGGAACGAAGGGCATCAATTTCCTCTTGCATAGCGGTAACCCAATGCGAAGATTTAAGAGCAGACTTAAAACCACGGGGTTCAGTTGAGTCTGTCAAGGCAACCAAGATAGTATTGTGGCAAGGAGAAAAGTATATTTTAGTTTGTAAATACCCGATTTTGCACGAGTAACCATTGGATGAGACGGAACCGGGGCGGGAGCTGAAGGTTTCGGGCAGGATGGGAGCTGGTGGAAGAGGTGTTATATTTTGCGGATTATGTGTTGGGCAAGCAGGCCCAATATGTGAACATGGGACCAAGTTAGATGATGGGCTTGTTTGTGGATCAGGTGGTTCAGACGGCCCAACAGAAGTGGGAAAATTGGTTGGAGGCAACCGAGGTAGTAACTCCCAATATGAAGTAAAGTTCAAGCTGGACGTAGAAACAGTATCAGTGGAATTGACAGCACATGGAAATTTGAACTCATCAAATTGTGCGTGTCTTGTAACAAAGATGTTGGTGGTGAACGGATCATAACACCGAAACCCTTTGTGCATGCTGCTATAACCCAAAAAGGTGCATGGTCGACTCCGGGGAGCCAACTTTTTAGTAGCATAGTCTCTCAAATAAGGAAACACCCTACATCCGAAAGGGCGAAAAACATAATAATTTGGAATAGTACCAAACAATACTTCAAACGACGATTTATCACGTAGAACAGAAGTAGGCAACCGATTTATAGTGTATACGGCCGCTGCAAAAGCATCAAACCAAAATGAAGCCGGAGCATGAGCATGAAAAAGCATAGATAAACCCGACTCAGAAATGTGACGATGTTTACGCTCGGCACGACCATTCTGCTGAGGTATATATGGGCAGGAAATTCGATGCATAATGCCATTCAAAGCAGTAAATTCACGTACACTAGAATTAACAAATTCAGAGCCACCATCACTTTGGAAAACTTTTAAAGTAGTCGAAAACTGGTTGCATACAAGCTTATGAAAGCGCTCAAATACATCAAAAAATTCTGATTTTGCACGAAGTGGATATAGCCAGGTAAAACGGGAATAGTCATCAATAAAAGCAACATAATAACGGTAGCCATCTGACGTCAAAATCGGCGCAGGGCCCCATAAATCACAATGTACTAAGTCCAGCACGTGAGTAGCTCGCTAATCATTCAATGGAAAAGAAAGACGCTTACTTTTGGCTAACTGACATGAAGAGCAAATATGGGGTTGGGTAATAAAGAAGTGACAGTTAAATGCCCAAGTTTATTAAACAGACTAATCACTAAAATTGGGATATGCCCCAAACGATGATGCCATAAACTAAAACTTGCTTTCAAAGGATTATTTGCCAAAGCAGCAACCAAAGCAGAATTACCCCGTTCAACAATGTATAAACCACGATCACACCGGCCCTGTGCTAGAACCATCTTTGTTGCCCGATTCTGAATAGTGAAACAATTAGTAGAAAAGACCACATCAACAGGATAGTCATTCGTTAACTTGCTTATAGATAATAAATTCTTAGCCAAATGTGGAACAACCAAAACATCGAGTAGATGAATAGCAGGAGTCAGCAAATGATGGCCAATACGAGTAATAGGTAAGGAAGAGCCATTGCCAACAAAAATAGAATTATTACCCGTGTATGGAGTAGAGGAATCCAATGCAGACGAGTGAGACGTCATATGAGAGGAGGCGCCTGATTCTACGTACCAGTCCAGTATAGGATCAGAAACATTGCAACTCGCGTTGAATGCCTGAGTAAGATTGGCAGAAGAATCGGAAGAGCGACCTTGAAGAAACCGAGGATATGTGTTCGCATAATGTTTGCCACGACAGATTTGGCAACGGGGAACATAAGGTTTACGTCCACCTCTGTCGGATGATGAACCACAACCACCGGAAAAACCATGATTGCCGGAGGAACGAGCAGACTGCTGCGTATTAAAAGAACCACGATTGGAAGCAAAAAATGCAGGCTGCTGCGTATTGCTCGAGCCCTCCATCGAGCGGTGAAGAAGGTCATATTGCTTGGCCTTGTTCAAGAGATCCATAAAAACAGGGACCGGTGTCATAGACATCCTTGTGTTAGAAAAACTCAGAAATTGAGGGCGAAGTCCACGGAGGAACCAATGGCTTTTGTCCAAATCATCAACGGGGCGACCAATAGAAGATAATTGATCACATAAATGTTTAAACTTTCGACCAAATTCATCCACACTGGAATTTCCACGACAAAGAAATAGTAATTCTTCTCGAAGTTGCAAAGCACGAGAGGTAGAAGCTTGGGAGAAATCAGATTCAAGAGCGAGCCAAGCCGCGCGGGATGTCGTGCAATCAATGACTTCGACCATGGTTTCTTCGGATAGAGTGGAGAAGATAACACCAAGAAGTTTTTGATCGGTTGTTTTCCAGACCGAATAGGCTGGATTAGGTACAGGGGCAGCGACTGGATCAGCGGTGGCGGCCGGAGCAGCGATTGTGGTAGGAGGGGGAAGAATGGATCCATGAACGCAAGGAGATCAAAGCATGTGAGCATAGGCATGATTTGCCTTTTCCACAGGAGGTAGTTTGATGAGTTCAACTTAATGGGTACCATATGAGTCATGGTTGCAATTGGTAAAGACTCAGTGGTGGACGCCATTGATGAGAAACAGTAGAAGAGAGACAGGAAAGTTTTGGCGTGAGACCGGAGCGAGAAATTTTAGGGTTTGTGATGTTTCTGGCGTGATACCATGAAAGATTATTGTAATCACCACACCAAAAGTGTAGTATTGTATGAACACATATATACAGGTAGAATACAAACAAGAATTACAAAGGAAAGGAGAAAATCAAAGAAACGTTACAAAATCAAGAAAACGTTACAACAAATCTCCTAAATATAATTTACCTAAATAACTACAAAATATCTTTAACAGAAGAGATTATAAGAAAAATCTATTGATTTGATGTTAAAATGAACACCTATTTAAGTGTAAGTAGGAGAATTAAACTTTTTAAGAAACAAGGAAACAAATTTTAGATACAATCAAATATTCAATTATCCCAATGGTATGTTATTCATAATCATTCCATTCTCATTTCATTTGAATTTTCAACAATCAGTGAGAATTTGAGCTCACAGAACCTTAAGATCAAGAGTTTTTTGTTACTGTACAGTGTCACACAACATTATTTACTCATTTGCGAAGACTTTAACTTTATACTCGATCACTTGCACTTGCTTTTAAGATTTCTTTTTCTTTTCTTTTCTTTTTTAAAAAATGTTAAAACAGAGCAAAGTAAAAAAACATAAAAGCATCAAACAAGCGCATATTGAAAGTCGTAGCACGCAGATATATAAACGAGAACATATCTGGACTTGTACTTACGATCAGTAAATCTGTGAATGAAAAGGCTAGGATCCACAGGTTTTTGAATAATCGGATGCTCTTTAAGGCTTAGGAGTTTGCAAAGCTGCAAAAATACGGTCCCTAGCACATAACTGTAACATGTTGCAAAAATAAGATAAAAGAACATAAATAAGGCCTTGTTCCACTCAGATGCTTTTTTAAGAGTAATAATTCACCTTAACATAGTCTCAGACACCTTAATAAAAACTAAAAACACTTCCTGATTTGCGAAGTTAGGGTTTGTTCCTCCCTGTACATAATCACCCTGGCCCGGATTTAGATCTCCTTGATTCGGGTAACCCTAATTCACCCCACTATTCGGGTAACCACCACCATTAGAGCCCTGGTTCTGGAAATTACTGTTATTCCTGTGGCCGCTGCTAGGGTTTCCGAAATCATTATTCCGTGGGGCCCATTGATTGTCGGGATGCGTACTCAGTCGATGGAAACCATCGTGAATAGTGGATGTCGCAAGGGCTCTGATGGCGAGGAAAGGGGGGTTTTGGGTTAGGGTTTTGAGAAGTGAGATGAAGGAGAGAGAGGGGTTTACCTTGCAGCGATAAGAGGCTATGGTGAAGGAGACTCGAGCTCTGAGGATCGACGATAGAGGTGACGCTATTTTTGGTTGGTGTGGAAATGAATGGTTAAAACACTAATTGGGGGACATTTATAAATTAAAATCAGTTGGCCTTAATAATATACTTACTATTACTTTTACGTCGGTTCACAAACAACCGCCGTAAAACTTACCTATTATATGGCGGTTATTTGTGAACCGCCGTAAAATCCGGAGGTCAACTGACTTTAACGTCGGTTTACAAACAATCGCCGTAGAATGTGTAATTTCCTGCGGCGGTTTTCTTAAAACCGCCGTAAAATGTAGGATTCTACGGCAGTTGTAAGAAAACCACCGTTAAATTATAGATTTAACATCGATTTTCTGAAAAACCGCCGTAAAAACATATTTAACGGCGGTTTTCCAGAAGCGCCGTGAAATGCTATTTTTGCAGTAGTGCCAAACAGCCTGATACGCGGCAGTTTGAGAATTTGCGTTCTGATTTAATAAAAAATTGATTAAAAACCCAAATTTAAGTGTGAGAATTTTTAGAAAACATTTACCATGGTTTTTTCAACCGGATTTATGTTCTCCATAGTTCGATTTGAGCAATTTTTTCAATTACATTTAGGATTTATGTGAATAAAAAAAAGTGTTTCAATAAAAACATTTACATAGTTTTCTAATTTATTTTTTTAGGGCAACACTCTTGTTAGGCCGGACTAACGGATCATCCGTTAGGCCAAAATTTCATATCAATACATTTTAGTGCAAAAACCAATACATTATAATAAAAAACCAATACATCATAGCACGGCTTAGAGATTTAGAAAAACTAATACTTTACAGTACAAAAACAAATACATCACAGTACAAAAAATGATACATTATAGTATCGGGTCAGATAAGCCTAACGGGTCATGACCCGTTAAACTGGCCTAACACAAGTATTTGCCTTTTTTTATACGAATAATGGCTGTTTTTTTCACAATACTTATGATTGTATTAATTTATTTTTAATTAGGTTGATTAAGTAAAATTGAGATGAGTAAAGTTTGAGATGAGAACAGCGGCACCTTATTTAATTTGATGAAAGAAAAATATCCAAAATAATATAAATTATGTCCAAATAAATATGTGTGAAATCTTTACAATGAAATAAGAAATAGAACGAGTAGACTTTAGACTATCGTGAAACAGTAAAGTCCGTATATCAATCCTTGCCTGATAAGGATTGGAGGAATGGACCCATTTCTGAAAGTAGAAAGGCGAAAGTAATAAAGCAGAGATTTTTAGGCTAAATAAAAGTAGACAACTGCAAGTTGTCATAAAATATATAAAATGATTTAGGCTGTTATTCTTCCTAAAATAATGTGTTTGCAAAAACATAGACGGCACCTTTGTCGCAAAGAATGTTCATTTTTCTTGCTTGGTATCGTACCAAATATGTGAAACCAGATATTTAAAAATACTGCCGAGGCTTTTTGACATTGACTGCGTATTTGCGTAATGCGCCTCAAACATAAAGACGTCATTTTAATAATATTTATTTATATTCAATTCAAGTAATGGCAATATGGCATATGCGTTTTTCATTTTCTTTTATTCTGCTCCAAACTATTGATTTATTCAACTTATTGATCAATATATGTATAAAGTATCAAACCATAGATTTCAAGGGCAGTTAAATATTAAAGAAAAGTTTTTTTTCCCATTTAATTTGATATTTTATCTCTTAATTTTTTTATATACTTTATCTTCTAAACTGTGTGTTTTTACACTTTACCTCATTGAGTTATTTTCTGACAAAAATTATTGCTGGAAATTATTTTCGGCGGATTATTTTGCACAATTAAAGTTAAAGATCGTCTTTCCATGCACAATATTCCAACATACCTTGAAGAAGAATTATATGTAAGGAAGATTTTACTTTTCAATTGTAAAAATTCACCACCGAAAAATAGCTGAAAGAGATAAGGTGTAAAAAAATGCACAATTTTGAAATCAAAATGTACAAAAAAAAAATTATAAAATAAAGTTCCGAGTTGAGTATAATTTGAGTGGAAAAAAAAAAACTTTTCTCTAAATATTAAAATCGGTCTTTAATTTGATCCAAACACATAGGTCCCATGACCGGATCAACAAACTACAACCTCATATAATAATATTATTACAAAGAATATAATAATAATTTTTATGCAATTTTGTCATCGTCAAAAAGGATAAATTGGTATACAAATTCCTTCAGGCTTCAGTTTAAAAATTGTTAGGCTCATTTCATTGAAATTTGAACTCTTCTACCTTGTCACAATTGAAAATTGACAAACCAGTAATACCTATATGAAGTTTCGGGGAATTCAATTAGAGCAAATAACGTTTTATTCAAATTTAAGATCAACATGCAATAGAAACACACTACATTAGTTGAATGGTTAATCCCTTTTCGGAAAAAATTTTTTAAAAAAATCGTGTGGACTTATTATGATACGTTATTCAGATTTCAACGTCTGGACCAACAATCTCTTTACCCAACATTCGCATTGGTCGTCAGATGGGTCAAAACGAATTGGGTCAAGATCCATGTAAATAGACAAATATCATTTTGGATTTTGTTCTTTTAAGTTTTTCGAATTTTGACACTTTATCTCATAATTAATATTTTCTCAAATTTTCTTACTTAATTTAAGTATTTTTTCACGCTGCCTCTCAGATCACATTAACGGGAGAAAATATTGTAGGAAGTCACTAGCATGATACGTACACTCAGCATACAAGGACAAAAACATCCTTCCTTCTCCTAAGGCGTTGATATAACAGTTAATTACCTCTTAACCACCTCACGATTAAAAATAAAGAGCAGCAACGCACTTGCTCTCTGCTGTCGCGGCACCCCAAAACCAATTAGAGAAATCTAAGCCAAAACTTGACAATTAAGGAGCCTGAAATGAGAAATTCAGGTGAGCTAACGATGCAGAAACTCAATTTGTCAACCACCACCATTTTTCACTTTCACCAACCCAAAACCCAAGGTAGACTGAGATGGATACCAAGAACTAATCTCAAAAGACCAGAACATTAGTTAACACTCGGTCCGAATAGGAGACAACCTGTTGGAATCAACGTCTTTAGCAGGGGGCTCTCGTCGACCTTAAATAGAGACCAACAAAATTCACTCTCTCACCTGCCTTATACGCCAGAAGATCCAAAACCTAACACCCAATGTTAGGCGATCACAGTCTTGCGTTTTTGCTGAAATATATGATCGTGTATACTCACAACGGCTCCTGATCAATACATGTTGTTCTCATCCGCACCTGATCTTCAAGACAACTGGATTCTTGTCTTGTTAGTCTACGTGAGCTGTCAAACAGTATTAGCATATTCTATTAATTTTAATGTTCTATTATTTAGGTTTATGTGTAACCACTAGCTTCTCTCCACGTGTTTAGGCCAGCGGGTTCCTTCCTTGCTCAGCAGTCCTATTTAATGAGTTTATCACCTTCTGTAAACATCATTTTTATCAATGCGGCTTTCTCTGATGTTCATACATATTGCCTTTATAATCTTTTGCTGAGTTTTCACATGATATCAGAGTAGGAATCTGGACCTGTCTCTGAGGCTTCTGTCAGAATCTCTATTTATTGTCCTTTTCTCATTAAGAGCACAGAGAATCCTGATGCTTTAGTCCTGAATCCAGAGTTTCTTGCTTATCAAAGACAAGATCAATTGCTAGCTTCATGGTTGCTATCATCCTTATCAAAAGGTTTATTAGTGCTCATGGTTGGATTAGACACCTCTCATCAGATGTGGAAAGCCTTGGAGACAAACTATTCTAGTCAAGCTTTAGCCAGGCAGATGTTGTACAAATTACAACTCTCCATAGTGAAAAAAGCTAATCTTTCCATCAGAGAGTATCTCAATAAGGTCAAACTGTGTTGTGTTGCCTTAGGCTCTAATGGTCAAAGAGTTTCTGAGTCAGATCAAGTTATGCATATACTTTCTGCCTTGGTAGTGAATATGATTCTGTAGTAGTGTCAATTATATCCACGCCTGAACTTTTCACTGGGAACCAAATGAGTGCTCTTCTTCTGAGTTTTGAAAATAGAATTGAAACTGCCAATCCTACTATGGTTGATGATAATAGTACCTTAGTTGCCAATATAGCTATTTAAGGCAACAAAAGAGACAATTATGCTCCTTATCAAAGGAAGAGGAAATTACTCTAGAGGAGCTGGCAGATAAGGTAGAGGAAGAGGTAGGAATGCATATAACAAAATTGCTTGTCAGATTTGTCACTACACAAGTCACACTGTTGAGAAGTGTTACTATAGAGGTGATTTAAATTTTGTCCTAACTCCTCAAGTCAAACTCAAGGATCAAGGCAGTATAACAGTAGAGGTTACAATACCACTGCTATGGTTGCTGCTCAAAGTCAAGACAACACCTCTGTCATCTCAGACACCTTGAATTGGTTTCCAGATTCAGGAGCTACAAACCATGTCACCTATGACATGTCAAACCTCAACACCATCTTTGAATATCAAGTATCCAACAAGATGCATATGGGAAATAGAACAGGTTTATCTGTTACACACGTTAGAAACACTGGACTTATATCCCCGCATTGTGCATCTATATTTCACCTTAAGAATCTGTTATTTATCCCCTGCTTCACTAAAAATATCATGAGTGTATCTGAATTTGCTCAAGATAATTATGTATTTTTTGAATTTCATCCTACCTTCCGTATTGTTAAGGATCAAGTTAGGGAGCACATCTAATCCAAAGGAAACTTAAAGATGGACTTTATCAGTTTGAACTCAGGACTAGTAAAGATCAAGTGAAGCCCTATCTACCTTCATTCAGTTCAACAAGCTAGTGGAAAATTAATTCAAAAACAAGGCATAAAAATCCTAATCTTTGCACCCTTCTTACATCATCAAGGCATTCAACACAAAGTCTCCTGTCCTTATACTCCCCAAAAAAATGGCCTTGCAGAAAGAAAACACAGGCACATTATTGAAGTAGTCTTAGCACTATTAGCTCAGTATGGTGTACCACACACTTCCACTGGATTGATGCCTTCAGAACAGTTGTTTATCTCATTAATAGGCTACCTACTAAGGTGTTGAAAGATAAACCACCCTATCAATTCTTATATTCAGTTATATCAGGTTATACTCAGCTCAAGGTGTTTGGATGCCTTTGCTATCCTTATATCAGACCTCTTAACAAACACAAGCTGTTGTTCAGATCCTTGCCTTCTACCTTTATTGGATATTGTGACAGTTACAAAGGGTACAAGGTACTCTTACCTTCAGGGAGAATGTTTACAACCAGACACATCTTGTTTGAAGAGAGCAGTTTTCCTTATCTCCACAAATCTTCGGAGAAATCATCTCCTGTTACTTCATAACCCTCTTGTCTACCATCTCCTCCTATAATAACAGTCTCAAAACCTCCTACTCCATACTCAAAAAACCAAAATTCACCATCTCATATTATCTCTCAATCCAATGATCACACCCCTAAAACTCACACTCACTCTCCCTTGACAAGTGTAAGCACCATTATTGATCTTCAAATTGACAATAACAGACGATCATCTATTCCATCCCCTAAACTTAAACATCATATGGTAACAAGGTCGAGAGTTGGTGTTTTTAAACCCAAGACTCTTATATCTTCAATTAATAGTGAGTTATAACTATCCTCAAAGAAGGAGGCCTTTCAAATAGAAAACTGGACGAAGGTCATGCAAACTGAATACTCTTCTCTAATGGAGAAAAAAGCCTGGACTCTAGTGCCTAATCCATCAAACAAGTTTGTTGTAAGATAAAAATGGATTTACAAGGTTAAGAGGAACTCTGATGGCACTCTTGCTAGGTATAAAACCATATTAGTGGCTAAAGGTTATACTCAAAATCCTGGAATTGACTATCAAGAGACCTTTAGTCCTGTCATTAAACCTATCACCATCAAAATTATTTTAGCTCTTTCAGTGATCTTCAACTAGACAGTAAGAGATATAGATGTAAACAATGCCTTTCTCAATGGAGATTTGGAGCAGGTATCTATATGCAATAGCCACCAGGTTTTAAAAGTCCAGATGATCTTAATCTTGTTTACAAACTCAGAAAAGCCATCTATAGACTTAAATAAGCCCCAAGAGCTTGGTATTGCAAGCTTAAGCAAGAACTCTTCAATCTACAGTTTCAAGTTTCAAAAGTTGATCCTTCCTTGTTCTTCCTGATCAAGGGCCAGAGTTACATTCTTGTCTTGGTATATGTTGATGACAATATGTCAAAGGAAATGCTAATATAGAAATAAGCTCTCTCATCCAAGTTTTGAATCAGAGGTTTGCCTAAAGATCTAAAAGTCTTACATCACTTCTTGGGAACTCAGGTTAAGCACATTGCTCAAGGACAACTGCACCTCTCACAAAGTCAGTTTGTCAAGAATTTACTGCACAAATTTGGCATGTCCAAATCAAAGGGATGGATACACATATGGGGTCCAAGACTCAATTCTCTAAGTATATTGGTAAGAGCAATATAAATGCTACTACTTACAGAAGCATAATTGGAGCCTTACATTACATTACTATAACAAGACCTAAAATCACAATCAGTGTAAATAAACTGAATCAGTTCATGCAGAATCCTCTTGAGCCCCATTTGAAAGCTCTGAAAAGAGTAATGAGATATCTCCAAGGCACTCTCACCTATAGACTTAACTTTACTAAGTCTCCTCATCTTGACATCACAGGAAGTCAGTTTCTAGTTTTTGTACATACTTAGGTAAAAATCTTGTGACTTGGTGTTCAAAGAAACAACACTCCATCTCCAGATCCAGTACTGAGGCTGAATTCAGAAGCTTAGCTTATTGCTCCACGTGTACAATCTGGCATACATATCTACTTAAATAACTATAGGTTCCTTTGAAGACAATTCCAGTTATTTGGACTGATAACATTGATGCAGAAGCCCTTGCTACAAATCATGTCCTTCACTCCAAAGCCAAGCATATTGAGCTGGACCTGTATTTTGTTCGAGATAAAGTTAAGCAAGGCCTATTTAAAGTACATCATGTCCATTCTACTGATCAAATTGCAGACATATTGACTAAACCACTTTCAGATCAATCCTTCACCTGGTTCAGGTCCTAGTTGAATTTTTTTCCTTCTCCAGGCTCAGATTGAGGGAGACTATTGAAATGTATGATCATGCATACTCAGAAAGGCTCCTGGTCAATACATGTTGTTCTCATCTGCACCTGATCTTCAAGACAGCTGGATTCTTATCTTATTAGTCTACATGAGCTGTCAAATGGTGTTAGCATATTTTGTTAACTTTAATTTTCTATTATTTAAGTCTACGTGTAACCATTAGCTTCTCTCCACGTGTCTAGGGCAACAGGTTCCTTCTTTGCTCAGTAGCCCTATTAATAAGGCTGTCACCTACTGTAAACATCATTCTGATCAATGCAACTTTCTCTGATGTTCATACAGATTGCCTTTCTGATCTTTTGTTGAGTTTTCACAGTTTTCGATCATCGTTTATGCAAAAGCAAGTACATCTTAGTGTTTCAAGTTTCTAAATGATATGATTACAATAATCTACCTATGCGACGAACCTCAACCTGAACTTGCTTCCCACAGACAGCTCATTCCTCTAGTCAACTTGTCTCTCGGCCCAAACACTCTGCATAGGCCCAACCCAGTAGCAACCGCCCGAGTCCATCTGTCCTAGCCGCTACCATCTGCACTATCCTACTCTAACCTAAATGTTGTGGTCCTCAGTCTGCACTCATCAACAGCCACTGTCACACAAAGCTATAGCGAACAAAATGCCATATGGTACCTATAAATGGACAACAAGTAAATCAATATAAAAGAGATAGATTACACAAAGTAAAAGCAAACCAAAATAATCCCCTGAGTAGATCGGGAATGATATCCCCTTCACAACGAAGTCTCACCGTCAATTTGAGTAAGGAGCGACACTAGCAGGAGGTGGACATTAGTGGATAGAAAAGGGGGACGGTGAAATCTGGCACAGATCTCCTAACTGTTAGCCCTTTCTCATAGTAAACCCGACAACTAAAAACTCCACAGGTCGGCACTCAGTTCACTGCCACTTGCAGCTCCACTAGAAAAGCCCCTTGACCACCGTAGACATCTTAAACTCAGTTTACCAAACCCTGAAACCAACTTACTGGTGGTGAACTCCTGTGAGTTACTCGCACTCACAATAAACAATAATATCACAATGAAAGGGCCATAAAAATGGGTTTCGTCTCACATACACAATCGCAAGGTTTTAAAAAAGAAGCGGATCGATAGAGACAAGGAAAAGGAGATGCAGACACGAGAGAGAGAGTGAGGAGAAGGCTTCATCAATTAGAGTTTTGGAGCTAGGTAAATAAGGATTCACGAATGGATGGGATTAAGATCCTAAAAACAAGCGATCAAGATCAATGGAGTACAGATTCATAGGCTTACAAAACCGACCAGGTGGGTTGGCGGGTCTCTCCTCAATGGGCTTGGATGAATTGATAATGGGCTGAGCATAAGACTGGTGGGCATGAGAAAACAATATGGAAGGCCCAATCCACTAAGTGTCATTTTGGGCCATATTCCAACATTCTCCACCTTGGCCCAAATACCATCTAATAGTCGCCTTGATTTGCTGCCAAGAACCAGATGATCTCATCATCGTCTTTTGGGTACTTGCATTCACTTAAAGACAACACAAATACCAATGTATCAACGCATATGCAAAGTACGCAATTTCACCAATATATTTTCTTACCACGTACACAGTACACAGACATCATAACGCGTGCACCATGCACTTCATGTAACCAGAGTACACAACATCACAAACTTATCACCACCGGTTTAGTCAGCGGTATCAAAGTTTAAAAAATTCAAACACATTTAAAATTCGCTCGCTCACAAGCACTCAGCGTTTAAACCAGCCAAGT
The DNA here is from genome assembly GCA_014905375.1 of Phtheirospermum japonicum. NCBI lineage: Eukaryota > Viridiplantae > Streptophyta > Magnoliopsida > Lamiales > Orobanchaceae > Phtheirospermum > Phtheirospermum japonicum. Next base: position 960,189 of record BMAC01000075.1, read on the forward strand.
TATGCTCGGAAGGTATATTTTCATAAATTAGCCAGAATAACATGAATTTCACGACATACATAAAGTACACCGAATAATCAAACAAATGTATCAAAAGGTTATTAACAACCTGCCAATGGTAAATACATCGAATTAAACAACTTAATGCGTGAGAAGTTCAATGAAAGTCATCATAAGATTGACTTGCATAATATCACACATTCTAGTTTTGTCTTCAGCCACATGATAATCACTAAGATCACCAAAATCATGCACATGCTAATTCTGGACAATTTCATCATACACACCAACATTAACATGATCATAAGGCACAAAAAATTCAGCAATATCATATACATTCACAAAATCAACATCTAAACCCGTCAATCGCTCAAGCTTAATTGGAGCAAGGGCAGAATCAGAAACAGACAAAGACAAGAACAAATAGGGAAAAACAAACTCATTGACAACAACATTCTGAATGATTAACACTTTAAAAGCAGTTCCACCCGTAACCACAATCGATAAGCATCAACCTCATCAACATTTCCAAAGAAAACAAATTTCACTTAATTAGATGTAAGTATGTTATTTTTCTAATGCACAACAGCAGATTAACCAAACACTTTAAATTTTGAAAAGATAGTATCCATACCTTTCCACACAAATATAGTACCACAAAGATATAAGAACTAAACAAATAGCTTAGAAAAAAGATACAACGAACACAAATTTTAGTAGGCATAAAGCATATAATCAAGTCAAAAGCACATTAGTTATGGGAAGGAGCACATTCATGAGATCACGTAGCACAAAAAGCACATACACGACAAACTTAGACTTAACATCTATATCCCCAACACATAAACCGCTACAAGTAGTATTTATACTATAAAAGTAGTAGATAGAGGCATGATAAGCTAATTTACAAGAGCGGGATCCCACGTAGGAATCTCAATCCACCGGCGGTGTGGATGGTCAGACACACTCTAATACTAATGTTAGGTATGGCCTACCATTAATGTCCCTCGTTGATCATTTTTTAAGTGGAAGCAGGTACGACTTAGCATTTTTAGTTTTTGTACAATATGATTACAATAATTTGCCGATGCGATGAACTCGGCCTGAACTTGCTGTTCACGAACAGTTCATTCCTCTATTCAGCTTGCCCCTCAGCCTAAGCACTGCCGAACCAGCAACAATGGCCCAAGTTCATCTGTCCCAGCTGCTACCATATGCATCAACCCACTACATGTCTTGAATGTTGCTATCTTTAGTCTGAACTCATCAACTATCGTCATTGCACAAAGCTCCGGTGAACAAAACACTAGATGGTACTTGGAAATGGACATTATTTAAATAAATACAAAATAAAGAGAGATTACACAAAGTAAAATCAAACAAAAATAATATTAAGAGTAGATCTGGAATGATCGGCCCTTCACAGAGAAGTGTCACCATTTGATCTGAGCAAGGAGCGGCACCATTGCATTGCCGAGAGGTGGACGCCAGTAGATGGAAAAGGGGGACAACAAAGTTTAACTTTGATCTCCTAACTGTTGGCCCTTTCTTGCAGCAAACCCTGTGACCAAGAACTCATTGGGACGACGCTCAGCTCACTGCCACTCGCTGCTTCACCGGAAAAGCACGTTAATCATCGTAGACAGTCTAACCTCGTTCTCAAAACCCTAAAACCCACTCACTGGCGGTGAACTCTAGAGAGTTTCCCACACTCACAATAAAGGACATCACAATGACATGGCCACAAAAAATAGGTCTCGTCTCACACACACAATCACAAGGTTTTCACAAAGAAATAGATCGGGAGTGACAAAGGGAAGGAGACGTAGACACGAGAGAGAGAGAGAGAGAGGTGGGCTTCACCAATTCAGGTTTCGGGGTTGGGTAAATAAGGATGCACGAATAGCTGGGATTAAAACCCAAAAAATGAGCAGTCAAGATCAACTGGGCAGAAATCCGAGAGGTGACAATATTGACCCAATGGGTTGGCGGGTCTCTCTTTAAAGCATAAAACTGGTGGATCTGGCAAAACATTATGAATAGCCGATTTCACTAAGACCATAAATACCAGCGCCCATGTGGAGGATTGGTCGACCTCCATGTGGGTAATTATTATTATTTTTTTTAAAAAAAATAAATATTTGAATTTGGTCTTTTTGGCTGTCCACGGAACACAAAAATGAAACCTGGTCTCTTTTTAAAAAATTAAAAATTAAGAGTACAGGGCGTGTCTAACTCATGTACACGAGTTGGACTTGTCGTGTACTAAAATTAAAAAAATTAAATTATGGGGTACAATACACGATATTTTAGTACACAATATGTCTATCTCATGTACGCGAGATAGACATACCGTGTACTAAGAAAAAATTCCTGATTTTATATTATTTTATTTTTTTTAACAAAATTGAAAAAAAAATAGTCTCTGTAAATAAAGACTAACCATGTCATTCTTCAACGTACACATTGAAATTCTCTCTTTTATCTACATATATCATCAATCTTCCCTACTTAAACTCTCGCTTTTTCTAATTTCTTAATGGATCCAAAAAATAACTTTTTCTCACACTCTCAAACTTTCTCACCCTCTAAAGATTCTCACCCTAACCTTGAAAATATTCAAAACTATGAAGAATTCCTAAATTCTGAAAGGTTTCTAAGCACTCAATTTACCTAAAATCTCGTGCAAACTTCAATCTCTGAGCATCACCAAACCTCTTAAATCCAAAAGGTGCCAACACAAGGTTGGACAGACCTAGAAGACATAGCACTAATGTGTTCTTGGTGTCTCATAAGTGAGAATCCAATTATTGGGAAAACCCAAAATGCAAATAAGTTATGGAAACAAGTTTTAGAAATGTATGAACAAGTTCGAGAAGAAGACCCAGAAAAAATGGGTGAAGAAAAACCATTGAATCATTGAAAAAAGGATATAAATGACTTAATACAAGTGTAACAAAGTGGATTGGTGCATACAATGAAGTAAATAATCGAAGATCGAGCGGAATGTCCAACAAAGATATTGAGAAAGTAACTCAAGCAATATATGAAAAATATAAGTTTACGCACTAGGAGGTTTTTGAACAATTTATGCATCACCATCCCAAAATGGAATTGAGATTTGGTAGTGATCATGCATGTTCTCATCCAAATGATGATAATGTTGAATAATGTCGTGGCAGCTAAAAAAGATCACGAACCAATGGAGATGTGGATGATCCAATCAACTAATCTCCAGAAACTCCAATTAGTGATGCTTCAACAATTTGTCGTCCCATTGGTAGAGATAAGGCTAAGAGGAAAGGAAAAAATGTGACATCGTAATATTCCCCCATTCCTAATGATTTCACTGCAGAAGTTCGTGCGATGAGACTCACACATGAGAAAGAACTTGAGACAATGACCAATTTGGGACAAATGAGGATAAAATCATCTGTGCTTAATATATTAATGGAAAAAAGCCACTCATCTCCTGAAGAAGATGATCTGAAACGTCGTCTAATGGGGGAACTATTTCCATAAAAATTTAATTTTATTTCTTATTATTTTAGTTTTTGTCATTTTAATTATTGTCATGCAATACCATTTAGTTTGTGTGGTTGTGGTTTTAGTTTATGTAATTTCAATTGTTATTGAGTTTTGATTTATATAATTTCAGTTGTTCCTTAATTTTAGTTTTATGTATTTTTTATTATTTTCATACTTCTGGTATACCAATGATTATGATATTTATGACTCTGTGCATGTCAGAAATATCATTAAATAAAATACTAAGAGTCATGTCTCTATCAAGCACTAATAGTAAAGTGACTCATTTATCGACTTTTTAGAGTCACATGCATTAACTTTCAATTCACGTGCATCTGACAAATTCTCATGCATTACTTTTCAACTCACATGCATCTGAAAAATTCACATGGTTGGTTAAATAATTGAATTTTTAAGAGTTCTATATATCTATCATGAATATGAAATCAAAAATAACTACAGTCTCCCTCACAGTTATTTGCTATATCTTCATAATAGTGAATCCACCATCTTCTAAAAAATATCGTCAAATGAAAAACTTTTATCATGGTGCAAGTTCTAGTTTTAGGTATGTCTTCGATTAAAAAATATACTGTGGCTATGAGGGTGTTGGCATATGGAAAAGGAAGGAGTATACTTGCATGACGAGTACTTACGCATGAGCGAACAAACCATAAGGAGCTCGCTTAATTTTTTTTTTTTTTAGATGTGATTTCAAATTTCGGTGATGAGTACCTTAGAAAGCCCACTGAAGAGGACATGACATATCTTTTGCATGTTGGTGAAAAACGTGGGTTCCTATATGATGGGTAGAATTGAATGCATGCACTATAACGGAAAAGTTGTCCTACAGCATAGGCAGGGCAATATACAGGAAGAAGAGGTAAGCCCATAATCATCTTAGAAGCAGTTGCATCACAAGACTTATGGGTCTAACATGCTTATTTTTGAAACCCAGGTTTGCGAAATGATATCAACGTACTTGAACAATCTCCTATTTTTAATGATATTTTGGAAAATATAGCACCAAAGATTAATTATATCTTGAATGGATATTATCTCACTGATGGTGTATATCCTTCATGTGCAGCATTTTTTCAAAATCTATTAGTTCACCTCCCATTCGAAAGCTCAAGTTGTTTGCTGAACATCAAGAGGTTGCCCGAAAGATGTTGAACGAGCATTTGGTGTTCTACAGGCTCGTTTCGTATTTACCAAGCGCCCAAGTCTTTTTATGGGATCGTGTATGATGGAGAAATTGCATCATCATACACAATATGATAGTTGACTCAAACTTTTGTGCAACCCCGTTTTTAATAATTAATTTAAAAGCACGTCAGTTTGCTCGCAAGTGTACGAGGTAACTATAGGGTGATGAGTTTGACTCGAGTCGTATCTCTCGAGGAAACAACTGTTCGGTCCTTTCGATGTTTTTCTCAATTACGAATAACATACATATACATTTGGGGGTTTGAATAGATTGATTCGATCATTATAAACTAAGACGATAATTAAACTAATTACTTTAAACTAGATTATCAATTACGAACTAAGCAGTAAACTAAAGCTGATTAAACTAATTATTCTAATTTATCAACTAAAAGGAATAACTAAATTATCAATTAACGCTACGAAGATTAGAACTAATTGTAATATCCAAAAGCATGAATTTAAGAAACTATCGCTAAGTAATTGAATCATACAAATCCAAGAACCATTAACTAAGCATAAACTAAATCGCATAAATAAACTAAATTAACCAGTATCCAATATCCAAGCATACGAATAATTGAACTAATTAAAACTAGAATTAACTAAGAATTTATCTAAACAATTAACTAGAAGATTATCTAAGAGTTTAGAAAACTTATTGAAACTAAGGAAAGCAATGAAAAGCTCCATCTATTCCGGAGTTTGAACGCTGATCTTGGGCGAAGATGGATTCTCGAGTGCGAAATCGGTGTTTCGGACGCGTAGAACTTCGATCCTTGATCCGCGTCTCCAAATCTTGTTATAAGACGTGGATTATTGTTTTTATGAGCTAAGGAACCTTAGGGTAGATGTATCTATCATGGCACACCCTGAAAACTCGAAATATGAAGGGTTTATATAGGTTTTGCACGTCTTGGCCGCTCAAGAAACCCTAATTTCTGAATTCTGGGCCGTCGCGTCGACGGAGCGTCGACTGACGCGTGCTGGCGCTCGGCGGGACTCGGCAGACTTGGTCGGCAGCGCTCGGCAGGTGTGGTCAGCAGGTGCGCGCGTCGGCTGGGCAGGTGCGTCGACGGGGTGTGTCGACATCGACGCTTCAGCAAGTAGCGTCGACGTTGCGTCGACAGTGGTGCATCGACATCGACGCTTCAGCAAGTAGCGTCGACGGAGCGTCGACTGACGCGGTCATGACTCGCTGACATGGCTCGCGTCGACGGTGCGTCGACGGTCGCGTCAGTCGACGCGACTGAGCGTCGGTCTCCGTTTCTCGATCTTTTGCTACTCGTTTCACCGGAAAGCTTGTTCTTCTATTCTCGAACATCGAACTTCGTCTTTTACGTGCTAAACTCTTCCGGTTACTTAGCTGTAAGGTGAAAAACAACGAAACATCATCTAATTGCATCAATTAAGATCAAAATGCGGTAAAATAAGCTGGAATTATAAAATTACGGAATTATGCTTAAATCATCCAACTTATACCAAAAACAAATATAAAAACGAACTAAAAAGCTAATAAAAATAAGGACAAATCTACTCTAATCAATAGTAGATTAAATCATCCAACTTACCTAAATTATCGTGATCCCACTGAATTTACACAAGATCGACCTACAAGACAAAATATTCAAAGTGGTGGAGAAAATAATGATGATTCTAATTTTGAATTCTCTACAAAATGGATTGCAAGACTTTTTAACTCTATGAAAAATAGGTCACAATTTCACTATAGAGAATCTCACGTCGCTTTTAAAAACGACTTACTCGAGCATATATGGGAGAAATTCAGAAATGATAACTAATTGTGTAATTTTCCTATTTGAAGCACTATTATTCATTTTCAATTTGTATTACAATTATTGTAATTTATTTTATTGGTTTGTTTAAATTTATCTTTTCAATTTTTTTGTTTTTTTTTTTAATTATTTTGCACTTTTTATTCGATTTTAGTTAAATTTAATTTATATTACGACTAATTATACTTTAATTTAGAAATAACAACAAAATAGGTTTATATAATATTGTGGTTGGGTGGTTGAGTGATTATAGATAAACCACACAAAAAAATAAGTGTGATTGGGTTGAGAGTAATATTGATATGTAAAAATGAGATAAATTAATTAAGTATTTAAAAAGTTTGGTGACTGAGCATTTATTGTGGTTTGCTAGTACAAAAAAAAATACTTTTTAGAACAGACATTTTAGAACGCCTCAGATGGTTACGTTCTACAAAGCCGTCTGATCGTATACTAGAATAATTTTTACAATATACGTTCTAGGTAACCGAAAATTGATAATATCTGATCGTATATTTTAAAATCCGCTCTAGATTATTTACTTTTTAAAAAATATACTGTATATATATTCTAATATATGCGATTATTTAAAACGTGTATTCCTATAGAAGTTCTAGTATATTCAATTATTATACGAATTTTAATATACTGGACTAAATTCATTGGGTTATTAAATTATTGATACATTTTTAATTCAAAATTGCGAAAATAATATACTTTAAAAAAAATTGCGATTTTGGATCGGGACGCCTTTCACAAAGGCGTCCCGAGTATGTTTGGTCCAAAAATCATTTTTAGTGCTCAAATGAAAAAAAAACTTCGACCCGAGTATGTTTGGTCCAAATTAAACATAGTACGTAGTCTCACACTTAGACTAAGATCATTCTGATCCCATTTTATTAGACATTTGACTACTAATACATTGAGAATGCATCAATGGAAAGTTGTTTCCATCTTCTCCCACAACGGTGGCATGTCATACAAATAATATCTCCGTGATGCATCATCACCGTATTCCTTTAGTTGAAAAAGAAAAAAAGAACAGTTAGTAGTTGAGACGAAACCACCACAAACCACATAATTAATTAATTGTATACAAGTGTGTGGAGATTACATAGGCTGGAGAGATATTATTATTGATAGTAGTATCAATACAGATCAATCCACGTTCTTCATCCAAATAAACACCATCATCGGAAAGTATTGCCTTCCACCAACCATACCTGATCTCCATTTCTTCGATCCTATCGTAAATTTCCGGAGTAGTTGATGAAAACATGAAATGGCTTATGTAGTAGACTCTTTACCTGTGGGACGCTCAAGATCTTATACGCTTTTTTTTGCACCTCTTTTAACACGTTCCTTCTGAGCGATGAAAAGTTCCAAGATGACTTTTTCCATTTCCATGGTCCATGGGGTTAGTGCAGGATCATAGTAATTATTATTTATTCTTAGAACATCTGGATGGTTTCGTCAAAATTAACCATTATTAGTTGGTATAGTTTCTATTTTTTGGTAAGTTTTTTCTGTGCGTACATATATATAGATGTTTAATATACGTGTATAGTGTGGTTATTATTCTCCATTTGATTGCATTGCATTATTGTACTTGGTGGCATTATTGTGCGTAAATGTACATTTGCCAGCTACAATTGCTGTGACCTTGCAGTCACATTTCCCAATTCAAAAACAGTGACAATGCAACACACACACAAAGAAAAGAGAAATAAAATAAAAAGGAATACGAAATGTACCTTTGCCAGCTACAATTGATGTGACCTTGCAGTCACACTTCCCCATTCAAAACAGTGACAATGCAACACACACCTTTGACTTGTCTTGTCATTTGGAACTTTATGGCACATAATACTCTAAACTTAATTGAAATATTACTCTCCTTGCTATAAGTACGTTTGGGAAAAAGTAATAGATAGTTCATCAGCAACACACATATTCATATCTTATTTGAAATTAAGCCAATGTTAAATGAATTCAACGACACGGATGGTCCCCTCTCACTTCGGGTTAAAACACTCGATTATGGGTGTGAATTTAACCCCAAGTTGACACTTGAGATGAACGTCTACTCGAATTCCTAATCCTTGAAAATGATACTCGGGGATGGGATCCAAACGACGAACCGTTACTAGGGCAATGGGTGAAGGAAGCCAAATGTTTACTCAACTGATGCTTCAAAAATGAACATGCTATTTCCAAAGATGATGTCATAGCCAGGATTCTCCAGCTTTGGAACCAATTCAGGTTCTTCAATGAACTCATACGGACCCCTGGCACTGTTTGGAACGGGAATGTGAAAATGGTGTTTGGTGATCACAACGTACTAAAGAACTTTATGCCGGTAAGTTGTACACAACCTTTTAAATTATTACAAGTAATTTTAATCCTTCAATCACTATTATAACTTGTTGTGATGAATGCAGGATTGTCCAATTGAAAGATATTGCAACGCTTTTGATGAGGAACCCCTCTTCACAAAAATGCAACTACTATTTGGAGATGTGTACCTCACCAACTACGGTGGAAGCTCTACAGGTGGAAGTAGGGTAGACCATTGCCAGTTTTTTTTCCGACACTACTCTACCTGTGTGGATTGCATTTGTGTTTTTATTGTGTAATGCTATCATTTTTTTGTATCGACACTGCTCTAATGTTGTGGTTTGCATTTGTGTTTGCATTGTGTGATGTTTTTATGTTGTTTTATCGAGACTGCGCTCTGCTGTGGTTTGTGTTTGTGTTTCCGTTATGTTATGTTGTTGTTGTACCAAATGTTTCGTGGTGTAATATTTTAATACGGCCCAAATCAACGATGCTCAAAAGATTGTAATTTTAATGTTTTTATTTAATGAAAGCCACAAAGTGAACCACCCAATAGAAAACTTCGACACAATTAAATTTACTTACATAATATGCAAATAGTACTAGACATAATGTGATCCCGTGCCACACAACGCCTTTTTCTTTTCCTTGTCACTACGTAGGTCATGATCATGTAGTCGTTTAGAGGCTGGTGGTTCCGACACTTGCTCATTATCTTCGTCCTCATGTGCCAGATGACCCCAAATGTGATGTGCATGATCCGCCGTTTCTGTGGGAAACGGCATCGGAATTGGTGTCGTATGGAAGTGTGGGCGCGAAAAGCCCATGTCAGGTGTGAAGTGGGGGTCGTACTGCGGATAATCAGTATTAAGAAGATCGGTAAACGACTGCCCAACACATGTAGGAGTATAAAACTCGGATGGTCTAAATGTAGGAATGTAATCACCCCCCTCGTTATACGATGACGGACCAACAGGATCTACATTCAAGTTGGACAATAACTTACTATTTCAATATTATTCAAAAGATAAATACATCTAAATTAGTTATTAAAGAATCGCACTCTTACCATGAGGGATGACTGGCGGTGGCCCGGGTGGGACAGCGGGTGCTACGACGAGAGGATGTGGAAGGGCCAGATATGCTCCGTCTTGCAATACTGGACACGGATGCCCTGCGCTCATCTAGAGCATTACGAGGTACATTCCTCCTGGACGGGCCCGATATGCTTCGTCTTCTGCTGCCGGATGCATATGTCGTGCACTTATTTGGAGCATCCTCATATAACTCCTCACGGATACGAAGTCGTTGCATCATCTCATCAGCAACCGAATCAACTATATTGTGCATACGACGATAATAGTCAAGATCATCGGCCCTAGCCTCTGAAGAAACATGACGGAGTCGCTGACTCCACGTGCCCTACAAAACATAGAAGGTTGAACTTCAAAACTAAGAAATAATTAAATTAATTGAGTGGAAAAAGAGCGAATAGGAATTGTTACAATGGCCTCGTAAACGCCGACGTCTGATGGCTGGTATCGTCCCTCTGCATGTCTTTGCAAAGGAGTGATGAAATGGTTTGTGTTCTGCTGGTACCATCTGCGATATCCGCTCGCCGTAACCGCACCTGTCTGAACTGGAGGGCCTTCGAACCTCCCATGCCTGTGCATGATGACGTTCACTCTATCAAACATGATGCTCATGTCCTCGAGAGATACTGTGTAATGCCTCCACGTCAACTCCGATGGTTGCTGGTGTGTTCTGACGTATGCCGAACTGTCGGGTCACTCGATCGGGAAAATGGATCTCGACAATCTACCAGCATATCAGTGGGCACTGGCTTAGCCAATTTTCACTCAGACATCTCTCCCCCAGCACTTGTATTTCAGGTGCGTCCAAATCGTAGGGTTCCCACGTCCACTGCACATTTGAATAACCATCATCAATTTTCACCATATTATAACTAGATACAATATTCATGAGCGTACACTACCTTCTGCTCGTGCATCCGATCAAGTGACTCCCGGAATACCCGTAACGTAATCGTAGAGCTCCGCGTATAACTATATTCTCTGATCCACCTACGTAAACATTCAATTAAAGTTATTAAAATGGAAATGATTACTAATACATGTGTAGCTAGTATTACAGTTAAAAAATACACTTAGCATCATACGGCAGTACAGGCAACGTGACGCCTTCAGCTCGAACAAGAATGGTCCGCTCAAGATTGAGAGAAAGCCTCGTGGTCTCTGGCCTGATAGATGAAATTCGGGACCACGCCCAAATCTGCAACAAATCCATGGGGCCACTTATTGTCTTCTTATCTTCTGCCACAGCCATACACAACTCGCGATATAGGTATGCGAGCACAGCACTATCCCATCTAATACCCGATGTCATGGCATCATCCTCGAAATGACGTAGGTAGTGGACAGAAAGATAAATGTTCGTCCCACATGGCAGAAACAACGTCCCGAGCAGTAAAAGTGCAATCCCACGAGCGTACTGCACGATCTCCTGTTGCGGCGTGTCATCATCTATATGCCTACTCCTGATCCTGAGATACTCACTCAACGTCGAGATTCTCATACGGCTCACACCTTTCATCTCCTCCTCAGTATCGACACTAAGTCCTAACATCATCTCGATATAGTCTGCCCAATCGTCCCTGCTCCACTCGAGATCATCGCCGATCATCGGGGCACCTTCAGTCGGAAGACCCTAAATAACAGCCACATCCTGCAAAGTGATAGTCGCCTTTCCCACGGGCAGATGAAAAGTATGCGTCTCGCGACGCCATCTCTCAACTAGAGCGGTGATCATATGACAGTCCAGCTTCGCGACTGCTCCGCACCGTGCGACCCCGTAAAACCCCCAGCGATGTAGCACTGACATAACTTGAGGATGCATAACGCGATGCTCATCCCAGAAAATATGAGAGACCGCACGCTTCACCCTCAGAACCTCATCTATATGCCCACCCGCAACGGTCATCGATCTATGTAAACCTTGTTGGCTCAAGAACTGTGATGCCATATACAAGATAAATACATACACATGTACTGTAAGATAAATACACACACGATACAAAATGAAATATTACGAGAATAAAATACTAGACTAAAAGTTGCAGGAACTACTAATTCCTACAAGAGTGAATTATTGCTTAAGGAATTCATACAACACAGATTATTAACCCAACGGTTGTCAATGGGATAATAAACCGAAATACAACATCAATGTCAATATTACTAATAGAATTCATACAATAATTATTCCTGCTGGCTAATTACAACATCGAACTCATGAAAAGATCATCGTCGTATCTAATATCAATGCCTGGAACTAGAACGTCCACTGCCTTATAACGAGCTAGCAACATCTTCTGCGCGGTATTGTTGCCTTGCGCGTACTTGTGGTTGGTCCATTTCGTTGGGTATCCTACTACCCCTGATTCATCCAACGCTCCACTGCCTCCGCGTGTGGGGATCATGAACCAATTCAAAACTTGCCTCGTTCCAGTCCTCCGCATCAGGCAATGGTTCAAAAGTCGGGCCAGAGTAAGTACGTAGGTACGCAACAGTGCTATAGTAATCTTGGACGTAAACTCGAGGATCCACTCTAAATTCGGTGCACACCTTTATTGCATGAGAGCATGGAATTCCACTGCTCGCCCACCTACCACAAGAGCATTCCGCGTTCGATAGGGACACTCAAAAGTTTCGGTCACGAACTGATCCATCTACCCGTACGGAAACTTTGGCCATTTTTGCCTCCCAATTATATCCCGTAACGTGATAAGATGTCCCCAACTGCTGTCTTGACCTGAATGCCTCATATATCTTATCAGACCAAAATTGTTGCATGTTACAGAGTCTTGTCGCGTCTTTCAAACGATCAAAAAAAAATATGAATACTTCGGGCAAATGTGATTCGGACGATGGTAGTTATTGGTAGCTGTCTAGCATATCTCATCACTCCATTGATGAACTCGGACATGTTGGTCGTCAGGATGCCACACTGTTTATCTCCATCGTGGGACAATGTCCACTTGCTCTTATCAATGCCATCCAAGTACGCAAATGCATCCGGATCAAGTGCCTTAATCTGCTCTATTATTATGTGAAAGACTGTAACCCTGGGTTCTGCTCCATCTTTGAAACACATATCCTTCAATTTCACAAACTTGGCATGCGTATTGAAGTTAGAAGAGACATGTCGCAAACAAAAAACGTTAGAAGAGAATGCCGGAACTTGTTATAGTGCACTAAGTAGTCCGGCATGTCGATCAGAAATAAGACAAACCCCTTCTATGTCGCGGATAATATGTTTTGCAACCATGTGAAGGAACTAATGCCAGGAGCTGTAACTCTCTGAATCAACAACTGCGTAAGCTTGTGGCATGACTTGTTGGTTGGCATCAATTGTAACTGCCATCAGCAACGTATGCTTGTACTTTCCAACCAAAAAGGTTCCATCAACACTGATCACCTTGCGAAAATGTCTGAAAGCCTCGATACATGGTCGAAATGCCCAAAATACAAATCTTAACATATGCACATCGACAATTCCAGAAGATTTGTGTAGCCACTCGACCACTATCTCTGGGTTGTACGAGTGCAAGGCCTCCATGTATTTCGGTAAATGTTGGACCGACTCCTCCCACGTCCCGTACACATTTTCACGAGCCCGTAGCAAACCTTACCATGCCTTGTGATATGGCACTTTATAACCATATTCTTGTTCGACTGCACTCTGGACATGCAAAGCACCATATAACGGATCTTTCTCCACGTGGGTGGTAATGAGCATAGCAATCATGTTTTTACATAAATTGGGGTGATCTTTACGTGTAAAGGATGCAAGACATTTGTGCGTAGAACCCAATCTTGTGATTACCCACGCACCCTTCCGTTTACGAAAACTAGCGCGGAGACACCATCCGCATTCGGGTGATTCGCCGATTACTGGATTCGAAATATCCACATGATTCTCACCAAGTGAATTCGACAAGCAAACAACTTTTCAAACCGTTGGATTGCTCAATACCACTCTGTACGCGCACTTGGCGACGCACACTGAATAATCCTTGACAGCCCACATCAAATATTTTTTATCTCTGAATATCATGCCCGTTCTCAACACTCCTTCGCTTTATCGTAGTAGTAGTCCGTTTGAGGGACACCAATAAAATCAATTGGAACGTCTTCGTATACGTGATCAAAAAATCGTCTGTTCTGGTACAGTGCCTATCCTCTATCCACTCGTTTATGGGTTGTAGGGGTAAGCTCATCCACGGTGGGTTCAAAAGGATCTTCATTTGGTCTGCTACCCCCCAACTGAAAGAATTCCTCGTCAGTTTCATGACCATCATCATCTAGTTCATCTAAATTCTGTTCAGAATCGCTTCCTTCATCTGGTCCAAAGCAATCGGCGGGGTAGTTCGGGATCACCGGTGGGGGAGGGGGATGATGCTCGGTGGAATTAACATTTGCAAATCCACCATCGTCCCGTAGAATAGATGCATACAAGCCATACTCGTTGTCACTGGACGCATTCGCCATATGTGCACTTACTTCTAAACCCAAATAAGTTTTATTAAATAAATAGCAACTAAAAAAACCCGAATAAATTCCAAGTTTCACGCAATTAATAATTTCTCAAAAATTAATATAATTCCAAAAATTCCAAAAAAAATCAGACAATTAATATAAATCCCAAAAAAAATTCACAATATATTCTATAAATATTGACACTAAAATTGACATATTAACAAATTTAAATTATTCACATACTGAACAATTTCATCACAAATCAATAAAATTAAATTTCACAAGCAATTAACACCTAAAATTCACAAACATATAAATTGATATTTATATTGAATAAAAAAATAGAATATATTCTATAAATATTGACACTAAAATTGACATATTAACAAATTTAATTATTCACATAATGAATAATTTCATCACAAATCAATAAAATTAAAACAACCCAGGACGCCACTGGGAATGGCGGACCCCCCCCCCCCCCCTTCCTTTTTTTTTCATTTCATCCACAAAAGTTTATTTTCGTCAGTTTAGGTCCGGGACGCCATTGGGACTGGCGTCCCGGGTTATTTTTCTAGAACAGTTACTTTAAATTACCGTCTATGATTTCTCCGACGATTCACACTCCATAACTGAGATGATAAGCCGGTCGCACCATTTTGTGATCCAGGGTTATTCTATAGCCATGGGTATGGGCATCGGCACATAGCCTGCGATGATATTTCACCATTGGAGGGCACAAATGGGCGATTTACTTTTACCCCGATGGTAAACCCAGAGGATAATTTGACTTACATCTTGGTCTTCATCGCGCTGGCGAGCGAGGGTGCAGACGTGCAGGCATTGTTCGAGTTGACTCGGCGTATACGCTCAGATACCGTGGTAGTATGTGGTAAAGTCTTATTACCTTGTTGTAATTTTGTTTTTTGAGCATGTCTTTTTTTATTTTAGTTTTGAGAAAGAGATTAGGTTCATTTTTCTCAAATTTCTAGAGAACTCGATGCGATAATTTTCTTCGTGTTTATATAAACTGAATGTTAATGTTTTGGATGAGGGATTAACTTCTTGATTAATTCGGAATTGGCAATCTCAGTCTAAGGAGGGTGTTCATGGTATCGCTCAAGTGCTATACGCACAAGGTATCATCGATTTGGGTATTAATCATTTGCTATTGATTTGGCTAGTTTTAATTAGGCAATGAATTATTTTGATTGGTGACGTGCATATTGTTACTCTGTGGTAAAGAGTGCACGAGGTGCTTCTCAGATCGACTAATTAAAATTTCATAAAACATATTTTATATATATATATATATATATATATATATATATATACACACACATATACACACAAACTAGTTTAACACCCGTGTGTTACACGTGATTTATCAAAAGATAAATATAAAAAATATTTATAACCATTATAGAGTTTCTAAATCTAAAAATAAGAAAAATTCAAAAGATACAGCTCGTGTCTTCTACAATAACTATTATTTTTTATTGTTAAATAATTTTTTATTTTAATATTTATATTAAATTCGTTAATAATTTCATATTTACATGCGTAAATACATTCAAAACTTGTTACATGATCAATCCTTATCTAATTTTTATTAATTAATTATTATTATTAAATATTTTAATATTTTAATTAAATTATATAATAATTCTTAATTACATACTTAGAGAAATTCAAAAGATATTATATTCTCAACCCGCGTTGTATTGTACTGGTATCTAATTAATATTATTAATTATTATACATAAATTTACATTTTTAAATTTAAATTGAATTCATTAATAATATTTAGTTACATGCTTAGATTATTGTCGTAACTCGTAATTTAATTATATTATATATTTTAAATTTATTCTCAATATAACGTATTTAGATTATTAATAAGTAATTTTTTTTTTTTTTGTAATTAACATTATCTTATAAGTAATGAAGAGAACACCTTCCAAAGGATGGAACCTTTTTTATTTTGGGTAAATTAGCAGTTTTTATTTTCAAATTCACCCAATTGGTTTTTATGAGTTCGTGAAGCTTGAAATGCATCGGTAAGTGGATGTGTAAAATTCTGAAAGTGGGTGTTTTCTTGTTTTCCACAGTTATCTTTTTTAATATATTTTTTCATTTTTAATGTGTTTTGTTATAAGCTTGTTAATAATACATTGATAAATGTTGTATAGTGATGCTTGATTTTTTTTTTTTAAATCTTTGTTATATATGTTTTTTTTTCAAATGGTTACTTGAATTCGATGGGTGGTTTGAGGGAATGATGACTTGTTTATATGTTAGGAAAGATGGCAAATCATGATAAGACTTAGTTGACATCAGTAACTGATATAGATAATACTAGAAAATTTTCTTTAAGGATTGCACAGTCAATCCTTGGCATCTTGCTTATATTAAACGAGGGTATGTTAAATGACTACTGTTTCATGTATATCCTCCAAAGCATGTCATCTATGGTGACTATGCATACGAAGTCTGGGATGAGGAGATGATAAAATATCTTTTGGATCTATTCAGGCCTGGAAACATGAGTGTTAACATATTGACTAAGCCTCTTAAGAAGTCGCATGGTATTTTTCTCGACACCAGATCTTTGTCAATGTTGTATTAGCCCTATATTTTGTACCTCACATTTCCTACTAATAGTATATTTCTAGATATATTAAAAATTGATGGAATTTTATAAAATCACCTTATCTATTACTGGAGGCACCGACGGATGCTTAGATTTTATTATGGTGGAGCCACCGTTGCAGTTGAAGCAGAAGCTGAAAGAGGCCCACAGACGGCGCCAATTGTTTATTACCCAAAAACAAGATTCAAGCGAATGACTTCCAATCTTCAAAAGTGATATCCTCCTTCTAAGATAAATGAACTTACACCCATAAAGGAACGTCAGACGGGGACCGGAAGGGTTTTCCGGTAAACCCCCTCCGATACTTAAATTAGCGTATGGGGAAATTTAGCAAAGCAAAGGTTGATTAGAGAATGAGTTACCTTTTTGTACTTTTGTGATTATCTATTTATAGGTGTACTTTTTAGGGTTTCCTTAAAATGAGGGCCATTAAGCCACGTCACCCTTCTGGATTCTTCTTTCTGTTAGTCTACTCTGAGCTGGAGCCCCGAGCTCCCGCAGATGATCTCGACCTGGGCCACAGACCTTGATCTCTATACCTAGATCTGAATTAAGCACATAGACCTTATCCGGAGTGCAGGTACTGGGCTCTACCGATGGCTCCTCGATCTATGAGCACCTCAGCATCCCGGAATAGGGCTATCGCCCCTACGAACTATACCCCTGAGTTAAGACGGCGGATCACGACCTGCTGTGACATTTCATACTTTTCTATCCCGAAACAAACAAGCTCTTCCAAAAGGCTTTTGCCGTGACTAGAATTATGTCCACACTTATTATATATATACAGAGTATTACAGGTAAATTTTATTCTAGTCGCTGATTGTTTATTTGAACTGATTGTTTATCCGAACTATTCTATAGGTACGATTCATAAAACAAATCACTGGAACTAATTTTTTGTAGTAATTGTTCATTTTATAGTTTTAACGGGAGTAGTTTGTGATTATCTGGTTCTAGTGATGGAACAAGGATTTTGTTTGAGAAGAAGATCAAAATGAGATTTTATTTTGTAATTGATCTTAATGTTGGTAAGTGATAAATTGAAGAGTAATTAATAAGATTTCGATACAGGCTTCATTTGGATTAACAAATTTGAATCTCAGGATAGAAATACATAAATAATGACAATAAAATCGAGCTTGTTACAATGGATTTCAAATCCTTCATATCTAAATCCTTTTATCCGTGGAGTATAAAACCATTAGATAAAGATGAGAACACATATAACTTCCTTCAATTGTAACTATCAGCAAGTTGGCATTTATTTTCAGAGTACTTTAGTTCTAGAAGTACAGTAATATGGTAAAGTTCCCTTAGAACATCGACTAAAAAATTACTAAATATGGTAGTAAATAACTATTATATTGTATTTGAAGAATGATTAATTCCTTTTGATGAAACCACTTGCGGATATTATCTTACTACGACTACTTATCTTGAGTGAGACTTTTACGAAGCCTCGTTTAATAAAAGTTGCTGGCATTAGTTACTCTAAATTAAAACAAGCAATAGTTTTGTATGTTTGAGTGCTTTAACTTGTTTCTGCTAAAAAAATTGTAGTGTTGCTCTGGGAGACCAGCTGCTCAATTTTGAGAAAATGACATTCGACTGGTAATGATGCTTTTTCCCACCATATTGCTACAATGTGGTATGCATGTTAATGGATTAACTCGAGTGGCATCTGAAACACTTATTTCATACGGTAGTATAAGCAATGAAACTAATATGTCCTATTTTTGTTTTTTGTAGTGTGAGTTAAAACTTGGTATACTAATACTCTGTGGTGTTTTGATCGATGATAGATGTGATTGATTTTTTAGTTTTCTTGGATCATGGATAATGAAAATTGTTTTGTTAATGTCGATATTAAGTTTGCAAACGTTTATATTTTATCGCATTTTAGTATATTTGTTGGTTAATTAATTTTTTGCCTATTTGTATGCACAATATATAGTATTGATGATTTTGGAGTTGTTAATGGCCCCTGCTTTCATTTCTTAAAAAATAAAAAATAAATTTTTTTTACTAGTTTCTAGAACGGTTTTTTTGGGAGGGGTTTAAGAAAACCCGTTCTAGAAATCACACTATCTAGAACGGGTTTTGTAAGTCCATTTTGAATATCATACTTGTTAAATCGTCTTTTCAAGAATTGTTCTACATATCATGCTCTCTAAAACGTCTTTTCAAAATCCGATCTAGATATCATACTTTTTAAAACGCATTTTCAAAATTCATTCGAGATATCATACTTTCTAGAACGCATGTTCAAAATACATTTTGGATATCATACTTTTTATAATGCCTTTTTAAAACTCATTCTAGCTAATCTTTTATGAATGGATAAATGTATTTTCTAGAACTGAGTACCTAGTTGTTCTAGAAAATAAGATATTCTAGAAGGGTGAAAAACCCATTTTAGAAAGTTCGACTTTTTAGAACAGTTGGATATATAATGCTGCACCACTGATTACTGATATTTGTATTCTTAGTATTATGTTGGGCCATATTCCAATACCCAATTTCTAACAAACGATTTAGCCGAGTAGCTCGCACCCACTCACTCTTTTTATATTTGGTTTGCGTAAACCCAATTATTAAGAAATTTTGGTCAAACAAAGTACCAATCAGTGAGACCAATTAAAAACTGGCAAAGGGACAACATTCTTTCACTGCATCGAACAAGAACGTAGGTGATATGGAATGCGTGCGCTAATTATTGCGCCATTATAGAGGTGTTATACATTGCAGTGCCAATTGTAGCACTGCACTGTTTGTGCGCTACTTTCTCTCTTTTTTAATGTATATTTATATTTATATTTTTTTTTTGTAATATATATTGTTTTTAATTTAATGTATATATACATATATATATATTTTTATGTTATCTTTTTTATGTAATATATATATATATATATATATATATATTATTTTTAATTTAATGTAATATAATAATAATAATAATAATAATAATAATAATAATAAAAGTAAAAATATTAAAAAGACTACACATAAAATTACAATATAAAATGTAGAAACATAGAATTACCAATACAGATAAAATTACATAAGACAACCAAACACAAAATTATTAAAAATACAAATAAAACACACACATTTATAACATAAAAGTACCAAATTTAAATTACATACGACAACTAAATAGAAAAATATTAAAAATACAAATAAAACACACCTAATATTTTCTTAATAATCTGGAAGACCAGCTCCATCCCCTCCAACATTTGGAAAAAAATGACCAAACATATTATATGTACTAGAGCCTTATTGGTCTGGTTGTTGTGCTTGTCTTCGCTTCTGCATAATTTGTTGTTGCTCCGATCGAAAGAATTCGCGTCGTACTGGATCAGAATTGGTGTCCAAATTCATCATTAAAATGTTAATCTTCTCTCATCAATTCATTTATTTTAGATTTACGATTTCTTGTTTCAATTTTTTTCATTTGAACTACAATATCACGATTTTTTTGTATTGATACCACTATCAATAATAATGTCCCCCCAACCTATGTAAGTCAATACACCTGTCTACAATTAATTATGTGGTTTGTGTTGATTTCATTTCAATGATTAATTTATTTTTTTAATAAAGGAATACGGTGATGATGCGTCACGGAGATATTATCTATATGACGTGTTACCATTGTGGAAGAAAATGAAATCAGCTTTCAATTGATACATTATCAATGTATTAGTACTCAAATCTGTAATAAAATGGGATCGGAATAACCTTAGCCTGAGTGTGCAATTATGTATTATGTTTAATTCATAATGTTTGAATATGTTACGTTCTCTAGTTTTTTATTTAATCAAATGTGTAATCTTTTGTTTTTTCTTTATTTAATAAAATTATTTATTTAATGTTTATCCAAAAACGCAATAACTTTTTAATAAGTATTATTTTGCCAATTTTGAATTAAAAATGTATTATTTATTTAATAATACCTTACAAAGAGATTAAAAAAAATTAGAAATAAAGAATATACTGGAATATTCATTTTTAGTGCAAAATTTGGTGCAAACTGCTGGAGTTGTTGTGCAGATTTTGCACTATTTTAGTGCAGATTCTGTTGTAAAATAATGCAAACTGCTGGAGATGGTCTTAGTTAGCTATTAGCCGTTAAAGCGGAAAACATTATTTTTATTCAGGACCTTGTTTTGTACGAGAACTAGAAATTAATTTGAGTTTCATATCGGATAATATGAATAGGTAAGATCTAATGAGATAAACTTTGCCGGCTTATAAAATATTATCGCCGTACAGCATAAAAAACATTGTAAATTAACTGTAAAAATCACTGCAAATACACTATCAAAACACTACGAATCTATTTTTTAAAAATAGCACAACTCAAATTTGGTCTAAAGGTCATTTCCCGTTAGGCAGATTAAAAAAAATCAAATATTTAAAACAGCATTACTCGCTCGTTTGTTAGCATTAGATGAAAAATATATCAAATTAATCGTCTTTGCGTTATCTACGATGATTTAAGATACATATTGCAATGAAAAAATGCAAGAGAAAACAATTATTATTAATTTTATAAATTTGGATAATACTAGCAGCGTAACGACTAAATATTAGCATCACTGATTGCACTACATTGCAGATTAATTGACAATGCATATTGAGTTTAAATAAATAAAATAATAGAAATAACCTCTTCTATCCATTTAGTGAGATCCAATGGCAATAATTGGTTCTTATAGTATACCATGGACTCAGGTGCACTTTGAAAGGTGCACCTATAATTTAATTTATCATTGCATATATGACATATAGCATTATATATAACTGGTACATATCATCACATATAACTAATATATATCATTACAAATAATTGAGATTCTAAATCTAAAATTTAAAATCCTAAAATTAAAGAAAAAAACTAAAATAAAAAATTAAACCCTGAAATTGAATATTAAACTCTAAATACTAAATTTATATCATATACCATCACATATAACTGTCATATATATTCACATATAATTGTCACATATAACTGGTAGAATGATAGATTTTTGTCGGGACCCTAAAATGGGAAATTAAATAAAAAAGTAAAAAAATTAAATCCTAAAAATAGAAAACTAAAAACCCTAAAATGTAAAACTAAACCCCAAAATGGAAAAATAAATCCTAAAGTCTAAGTTTTTGTCACATATCATCACGTATAACTGTCATATATCATCTTGTATAAATGAATGATAATAAGTTTTTAAAGGGTGCACCTAGCAAAATGCACTCATGTGCACCTAATAAATTGCCACACATAGCAATGGAATACAAAGAGTTTTAATGAGGGAAATACCGTGGGATTAAACCTTCGGTAACGACTCCCTCGGTAAAACATTTAGTAAATCGTAGACAACGTTTACCGCCACTGTTACCGAAGACAGCCAAATAATTTTCGAGGGAACATATATCAAGTGAAAAAAATCCTCAATCATACTGAGGTAAATATAAAGCCCTTGAAAGTACGTAGGGGTATCAAATGTCCTTGATAATACCGAAGACATTTGACGCCCTCGAGAAATAACGGAAAATGAAAAATAGAAAAAAAATATTATTGAAGGTAAAAAAAATGCCTTCGTTATTTTTGAAAATTTAAAAATAAGATAAACTTTTTAAATAAATTTAAAATAAATCCTATAATGCCATATTACACATTTAAAATATAATTTACATGGTTTTAATGTATATTTATCATCGAACATATATTTATTGGCTTGTATCGTGTAATATAATAGTACGATTCGATCGATGTTTTGTTATACTATAATCGACCAAATTATTTAATTGAATACGTTATTAATGAAGTCTCATTGTTTTTTTTTAAGATACCACATAGTTTTTTTTTAATAAATAACTAAAAATACTAATTGATCGGCAATTATACACACACACACACACACATATTTTAGTTTTTAAAATATCGAAGGGAGAGAACTCCCTCGGTAAAATACAAAAGGCGAAGAATTCCCTTCGGCGATATTAAGGGAACTTAGTTCCCTCGGTATTTTACCGAGGGGAATCCTCTCCCCTCGGTATTTTGAAAATTAAAAAAAGTTAAAAAATAAATAAATCCTATAATGTCATTTTACACATTTACAAATTAATGTACTTGATTTTAATATATAAATATCATCTAACATATTTTTATTGATATGTATCGTGTAATATTAATATAATATATGATAAGATTGACTTGTTATTATACTACGTCGAACGGTTGAGTTATTCAATTGCATAGGTAATTAATAAAATCTCGTTATTGTTTTAAAGATACCACGTGGTTGATTCCTTATTTAGAATCATAAAAATACTAATTGATCAATAATTACATTGTTTTTTTCAAAATATCATTATTAAGAATCATATAAAATAGAAAAATAATTTTTAATCAACTCTTTTGAATCATTCACCCTCTCATACATCATACTTGAATAGTTTAGTCATCTTGAATTTAAATAGAACTCATTTTCTAGCATTAGCCTACATTTTCTGAAATTAAAGCTTATTCAACTAAGTAATATTCATACATGAAACATGAAGTATTAGAATCACAAAACTAATAAGAAAAATCTCAATCATGCTAAAATAATAAATAACATCAACACCAATCAATATTCAACAGAAAATAAAATAAATTGTTGTTAAGCTCATTCAAGTTATTCTCCTATTAAAATAGTAGGGAGAAAAAACACACACCTAAAATACATTCAATATCAAAACTAATAAAAATATTTAAAACTCATAACAACTATTTACAAAGATAATCACATTATTACCTCATCCTACTGGTAAAGTTATTTTATGGTTTTAACTGAAATATTACTTTTTTGTTAAATACCGTTCAACACTCATAACAGTTATTCTCAGATATAATCACATAAAATTACCTCTCCATACCGTGAAAGTTATTTTATTGTTTTAACTGAAAATTTCCCTTTTCAAGATCGTTGAGGTGAGTTTGTGTGACTGATCCGCTAACATTACTAATTGTAAGGTGATAATATCCACATCGCCTAGGCCGTATCAAATGAACAATCAATAAGTTATGTATAAAAATAAAAAACATGATCATTTTTGTAAAACATAAAATCATACCTTTTTATTATTTGCCATCGTATATTGTAATTGCCAATTAAATAAATATTGATTAAAAGACCAATGTATTTGCTTATTAGATAATATCTCATATTAATAGAGTGACACACCTATAACGAAAGTGTGTGCACAAAGTATTAAATTTATATTTTCTTGCTATATATATATAGGGGTGGGTTCCAATGAGAACCCTCTCTTATTTGCAAACCTGCGAACTAATATTTTTATTGTATACCAGCAGTATTTTTGTTTTACAATCACACTGCTTTATTAATACTTCAGTTATATACACCAGCAGTAATTTTATTATATAATTCTAATACTTTTAATCAATTAAGGAAATATTCAAAAAATATGATTCATCTATTTAATTAGATATAGACCAATAATTGACCTTAGGTTCATAAATAAGGGCATGTTTCTCATTTGAACCTAATCACACACACACACACACACACACACACACACATATATATATATATATATATATGTGTGTGTGTGTGTGTGTGTGAGAGAGAGAGAGAGAGTGTGTGTGTGTGTGTGTGTGCGCGCGCGCGCCTATGTGTGTACTATTATGTGGATCATTTTAAAAGATTTTAACTTTAATTGAAATTTTAGCTTTTGATTGCTTGTTTTTCTTTCAATAATACATAGTTGAACATTAAAAATAAATTGATTACTGTATTATTTTATTAATTTTCTTTTTGGAAGATTTAAAGTACAATTGACCAGGGATTGTATAGGAAATCTTTCAACTTTAATTACAATTAATGTAGGTATTATGTTTTGTAGTGATAATTATATGTTTGAAATTATTCAAATTTCACCTTTTAAATATTAAAGATGATTAATCTGGTTGAATATATCATATTCAAACTAACTTATTATTTATGAAAGTTATATTTGTACTATTTAATTTGGAATAAATATTTTGATAGAAGGTATAATTCATAGTTTACCATTTTGATGTTACGGATGGATATATTGTATTCAAGAACAATTCAAATTATTATATATTTAAAGTATGATTCAACACACATATACTTAACCAAAGAGTTATTTATGAAAGCTAAATTGTATATTAGGTCACTTAATGGAAAGTAAATAATTATTTATGAAGTCTCTTAATAGTTATTACTATATATTTAGTTATTTTATAAATTTGGGATATTGGAAAATTCTTAATTAAAGATTATACAAAGTTTTTTGTCCATACTGATCTTCTATTTTGATATTATCTAATTATATGTCATATCTAATATATGATTAAAAAATATTAATTTTAGGACCTGTTTAAATCGATTAGAAACTAATATAAATCAATTAGCATATATCAAAACTTTTATAAAAATTATTGGTCATGTGTTTAATACTAAAACGATGATCATAGATAAATATAAATTAGAATATAATTCTATAGTAATTTCTTATCAATGTAGAAAAAATGTTGGGTAGTAGGATATAAATATCCTTGGAATGAATTTTATTTTATATAGAGAATATTAACCATGCATTGCATGATAAGAATATTATAATTAATCTTTTTTTTATACTCTTCGTTTATTATATAGTTATAGATATCTGTAAATTTATTAATTGTAATATCAGTTTGTCATAATTTGATTTAAGAAATAAATTTACTTATTATATATTTAAATATAAATATATTAAAAACTATTTGTACGCAAATCATATATGTTTTATTTTTAAATACAAACTAATGTGATAGATAATAATTATATATTAATTTTAAATGACCGTATCAACTTTCTAATTAATTAGATAAGTATGCATTTGGTAATGATTGTCTTAATGACATGTTTTAGTTGAACATTACGTATAAATAATTATATGAGTGAATTCATATGCTATAGTCATCGAAAATCTGAATATGATCAATATATATCTAGACAGGGGGTGGGGATGTTGGGATGTTGGGAAAATATATTTAGAAATGCAAGCATTTATATAAATAGATAGATAGATAGACAGATATAGATAAATAGATTTATTATTTATGTAAATATTTTTTTTTTGGATTATGACTTTTGAGAGTTAAGAAATACAAAAAATAATAATAATAAAACTTGAAGTAATAATAAGATTTTAAAGAAATCAGAATAAACAATAAAAAATTAAAGAAATTAATATATATGTGTGTGTGTGTGTGTGTGTTAGATTTATAAATAAATTTCATTAATTCTTAAATTTACCAAATAAATATTAAAATAGAAATATTATAAAAAGTCTGAAAAGAAATAATTCAAAAATTGATAAAAATACAAAAATTATAAATAAATATTTAGTAATTATGAAATAAATGTAAAGATTTATATAATAATCTAAAGTAATAATAAGCTTTTTAAAAAATCAAAAAATCAAATTATAAAATTATAAAATAAATTTAAGGTCGGTAAATAAATCTTTATAATTCTGAAAATTAAAATGAAAATAAAGAAACATAAATATTATACAAAATCTGAAAATAAGTATTAAAAATATATAAAACAAATCTTTAAAAAAATAGGAAATAAATGTAATAATTTATAAATAAGTTCTCAGATTTACGTGTGAGGAAAAATATTTACCCCACACCATGATTTATTTCATGTTTTTATTATTTATTAATTTGTATTCAAATTCTTCTTTTATAATATTCCTTTTTTCTTGTTTTGATTTTTGTTAAACTTTCACATTTATGAATTAGTTTAATTATCCCTCCTATTTGTTAATTGTATTGACACCTAGCTTAGGTGTCAACTAGAGAAAAATTCAAATGACATGTGTCATTTTAGTATAATTCCTAAATCTGATGTGGCAATATTGTGTGCATTCACACAATTTCCTTCCTTTTATGAAAAAAGTGCCTAGGTATAAAATAGCACTTTTTTTTTCTAGGGTTTCATTCTCTCACTTTTTTTCTCTCCCCACTATTCTATCAGCCGTTTTCTCTCCCCTCTCCTCCTTTTTTTTTTCCCTGCATTACAATCCTTCTATCAGCCGGCGGACTCTCCCCTCTCCTCCTATTTTTTCCCCTGCATTACAATCCTTGCCACCGCACCGCTGCCTGTTTTGACTGGAGCCCTCCTCCGAACTCGCAATCGGCGCATCTCACGGGATCGGCCGCGAAATAGCCCTTCATTTTAATTCTGGATGCGTAGATTTCGTAGATTTCTGCTAGATGCATTTCTCAATTCGTTTCTTAATTTTGATTTGTTTTCTGGATGCGTAGATTTCGTAGATTTCTGCTAGATGCATTTAGATGAATTTCTTAATTCGTTTGTTAATTCTGAATTGTTTCAATTTTGCGTTTGCGTTTCTTAATTCTGATTTGTTATTCTGTTCTTAATTTGTTTGTTTTAATTTAATTATGATTTTTTTGATTTGTTTTAATTCTTGATGTGATGACGTTAATTCATTCTGCGTAATTCTGTGGATGCGTAGATTGGATGTGATGGCGTTAATTCATTCTGCGTAATTTTGTAATTCTACGTACTAATTCTGTGGCTTTAATTCTGATAGATTTGTTCATTCTTTGCGTATTCTGGTGGCTTGCGTTTCGCCTTTAATTCTGATTGATTTGTTTAATCATTCTCTGCGTAATTCTTTCTGCGTACTAATTTGTGGCTTTAGTTCTGATAGATTTGTTCAATCTCTGCGTGATTCTGGTGGCTTGCATTTCGGCTTTAATTCTGGTAGATATGTTTGTTTTAATTTAATTCTGATTTGTTAATTCATTCTCTGCGTAATTTCTGGTGGCTTGCGTTTCGGCTTTAATTTTGATAGATTTGTTTGTTTTAATTTAATTCTAATTTTGTTAATTCATTCTCTGCGTAATTCTGGTGGCTTGCGTTGCGTACTAATTGGCTTTCTTAATTCTGATTAAGATTACTAAATTTTTTTCTGCGTAATTCCTTATTGCGTTTCTGCGTGTATTACTAATTAATTCTGATGGCGTTTCTTAATTACTAATTGGCTTTCTTAATTATGATTACGATTGGCGTACTAATTAATTTTCTTAATTCTGCGTACTAATTAATTCTGGCTTTCTTAATTCTGATTTCTAAGTACTAATACGTTCTTTGCGTTTCTGTTCTGATGGCGTTTCTGTTCTGATGACGCTTTTCATCCGTACATTGCAAATTTTTGTAACAAATTCATAACAGTAATAAATTTACACAAAAAAATTAATAAATAGAAGATTAAGAAAATGTGGTTTCAAATATTAAAAAAATAAACAAAATAAAATTCACCAGATAATCATCAATATATTCGAAGAAGAAGGCGTCATAGATTCCAAACAAAAATTGAGTGAGTCTTCGATCTGTGAAAAAATATGAATCGAAATGGAATTTAGGTTATATGTTTACAAACATATTGAGAGTTAGGTCTGATTTATTTTGTGAGAAATTATTACCAATATACCTTCACGAATCCATAGCATCGCTGTCGCCCGCCACCACCGTGCCGCCTTGTTGTCGCCGAACAAATAATAGAGGCTCAATAACACCATCATTGCGTGCTCAGTCGTGGGACTCGATGGAAAGATAAATTTTGTTTTTCAAAAATGTTGAAGGGAAAAAGGATAGTAACAACATAAATTGTTGAAGATCTATTCAATTTCGATGGAAAGGTAATTTTTATTTTTCAAAAATTGATCGAAGGAATTTTGAGATGTAAACGTGATTTGAGAGTGATAATGAGGGAATGGAGGCGGATGTTTAATAAGATTGAGGATGAGGAATAGGTAAATTAAATACCAAAAAACTCATAGAAGTAAAGGAATAAAAAAAAAGTATTAAGAAAAATATTGAAAAGTATGGGCGGGAAAACTCACTATTTTTCTCTAATATTTTCTCTCTCGTGCCAAACTCCCTTTTTATATTTTCTCTAATATTTTTTCCCTCCTATTTGTTAAATCTGTTGACACCTTACTGAGGTGTCAACTCCATAAGCCTCTATTTTCCATTTGTATTTATCTAAATAATCAACAATCTGATGTGTCATTTTGTAAAAATACCCTCTTATTTTATAATTTTTTGGTTAGGGTATAAAATAGGACTTTTTTCCTTTTTATTTTTCAACAATTGTCTAGACATTAACTTCCCGTCCCTCAACCCTATTTTCTATCGCCGTTTTTGTTGTTCTAAGCCTTGGAGACTGCTGTCTATCGTCGAGGCTTACTGTTCAGGGCTTGGGATTTTCAACGGTGAAATCCATTATAACATCCCTCAACATATCAAATTATCCACCGAGTTTGGGTGGTCAATAGCGAGGCAATCCGTTGAATCCAATCTGAGACGATGATATTACTGCCGAGTTTTTTTAAAGTTGTGATTTTTCCAATTAATCACTCCATGGTTAGTTTCCTGATTCAGGTTTTCACATCTTTCTTTATTATTTTAAGAAAACCCTATATTTTCTTAATTTAAACTCGGATTAATTTTGGCCCGATTTTGTTTGATTTCAAGTTGCCCGTATTTCTAAGATTCAGATCTGTTAACGCATCGATTTGAGATTGTCTGATTTTGTGGCCAGATAAATTGATTTGTAATGGATTTATTAACTGCTTTGATTTTATTCAAGCATCGATTTGTAATTGATTTGTAATGTGTCGTATACATTATTTTAGGAATAATGCTTAATTGTTGCTTTGATGTATGTTCATGAATCTCCTGAATTTATGACCAGATTAATTATTAATTATGTTGACACCTAGGTTAGGTGTCAACTAGAGAAAAATTCAAATGACATGTGTCATTTTAGTATAATTCTTGGCAATTTTGTGTGCATTCACACAATTTCCTTCCTTTTATGAAAAAAGTGTCTAGGTATAAAATAGAACTTTTTTTTTTCTAGGGTTTCATTCTCTCACTTTTTTTTCTCTCCCCTCTATTCTATCAGCCGTTTTCTCTCCCCTATCCTCCTTTTTTTTTTCCTGCATTACAATCCTTCTATCAGCTGGTGGACTCTCCCCTCCCCTCCTATTTTTTTTCCCCTGCATTAAAATCCTTGCCACCGCACTGCTGCCTGTTTAGACTGGAGCCCTCCTCCGAACTCGCAATCGGCGCATCTCATGGGATCGGCCGTGAAATAGCCCTTCATTTTAATTCTGGATGCGTAGATTTCGTAGATTTCTGCTAGATGCATTTCTTAATTCGTTTCTTAATTCTGATTTGTTTTCTGGATGTGTAGATTTCGTAGATTTCTGCTAGATGCATTTAGATGCATTTCTTAATTCGTTTCTTAATTCTGAATTGTTTCAATTTTGCGTTTGCGTTTCTTAATTCTGATAGATTTATTTGTTTTGTTTCTTAATTCTGATTTGTTATTCTGTTATTAATTCTGATAGATTTTTTTGTTTTAATTTAATTCTAATTTTTTAAATTTATTTTACTTCTGGATGTGATGGCGTTAATTCATTCTGCGTAATTTTGCGTACTAATTCTGTGGATGCGTAGATTGGATGTGATGGCGTTAATTCATTCGGCGTAATTCCAAAATTCTGCGTACTAATTCTGTGGCTTTAATTCTTATAAATTTGTTCATTTTCTGCGTAATTCTGGTGGGTTGCGTTTCGGCTTTAATTCTGATAGATTTGTTTAATCATTCTGTGCGTAATTATTTATGCGTACTAATTCTGTAATTATTTCTGCGTACTAATTCTGTGGCTTTAATTCTGATAGATTTGTTCATTCTCTGCGTAATTCTGGTGGCTTGCGTTTCGGCTTTAATTCTGATAGATTTGTTTGTTTTAATTTAATTCTGATTTGTTAATTCATTCTCTGCGTAATTCTGGTGGCTTGCGTTTCGGCTTTAATTCTGATAGATTTGTTTGTTTTAATTTAATTCTGATTTGTTAACTCATTCTCTGCGTAATTCTGGTGGCTTGCGTTTTGGCTTTAATTCTGATAGATTTGTTTGTTTTAATTTAATTCTGATTTATTAGTTCATTCTCTGCGTAATTCTGGTGGCTTGCGTTTCGGCTTTAATTCTGATAGATTTGTTTGTTTTAATTTAATTCTGATTTGTTAGTTCATTCTCTGCGTAATTCTGGTGGCTTGCGTTGCGTACTAATTGGCTTCTTAATTCTGATGTTTCTACTTTCTCTGATTACTAATTCTGCGTACTAATTAATTCTGATGTTTCTAATTTCTCTGATTACTAATTGGCTTTCTTAATTCTGATTACTAATTCTGCGTTCTTAATTCTGCGTACTAATTGATTCAGGCTTTCTTAATTCTGCGTACTAATTAATTCTGATATTTCTAATTTATCTTTCTTAATTCTGCGTTCTTAATTCCGTGTTTTTGCGAACTAATTAATTCTGATGTTTCTAGTTTCTTTTTCTTAATTCTGCGTTCTTAATTCTGTGTACTAATTAATTCTAATGTTTCTTAATTCTGCCTACTAAGTGGCTTTCTTAAATCTGATTTCTAAGTACTAATGCGTTCTTAATTCTGCGTACTAGTTAATTCTGGCTTTCTTAATTCTGCGTACGTTTCTTAATTACTAATTGGCTTTCTTAATTCTGATTAAGATTACTAATTTTTTTTCTGCGTAATTCCTTATTGCGTTTCTGCGTGTACTACTAATTAATTCTGATGGCGTTTCTTAATTACTAATTGGCTTTCTTAATTATGATTACAATTGGCTTACTAATTAATTTTCTTAATTCTGCGTACTAATTAGTTCTGGCTTTCTTAATTCAGATTTCTAAGTACTAATGCGTTCTTTCCATTTCTGTTCTGATGGCGTTTATGTTCTGATGACGCTTTTCATCCGTACATTGATAATTTTTGTAACAAATTCATAACGGTAATAAATTTACACAAAAAAAAATTGTAATAAATAGAAGATTAAGAAAATGTGGTTTCAAATATTAAAAAAATAAACAAAATAAAACTCACCAGATAATCTGCAATATATTCGAAGAAGAAGGCGTCATAGATTCCAAACAAAAATTGCGTGAGTCTTCGATCTGTGAAAAAATAAGAATCGAAATGGAATTTTAGGTTATATGTTTACAAACATATTGAGAGTTAGATCTGATTTATTTTGTGGGAAATTGTTACCAATATACCTTCACGAATCCATAGCATCGCTGTCGCCCGTCACCACCGTGCCGCCTTGTTGTCGCCGAACAAATAATAGAGGCTCAATAACACCATCATTGCGTGCTCAGTCGTCGGACTCGATGGAAAGGCAAATTTTTTTTTTCAAAAACTGTTGAAGGGAAAAAGGACAGTAACAACATAAATTGTTGAAGATCTATTCAATTTCGATGGAAAGGTAGTTTTTATTTTTCAAAAATTGATCGAAGGAATTTTGAGATGTAAACGTAATTTGAGAGTGATAATGAGGGAATGGAGGCGGATGTTTAATAAGATTGAGGATGAGGAATAGGTAAATTAAATACCAAAAAACTCATAGAAGAAAAGGAATAAAAAAAAGTATTAAGAAAATTATTGAAAAATATGGGCGGGAAAACTCACTATTTTTCTCTAATATTTTCTCTCTCGTGCCAAACTCCCTTTTTATATTTTCTCTAATATTTTCTCCCTCCTATTTGTTAAATCTGTTGACACCTTGTTGAGGTGTCAACTCCATAAGCCTCTATTTTCCATTTGTATTTATCTAAATAATCAACAATCTGATGTGTCATTTTGTAAAAATACCCTCTTATTTTATAATTTTTTGGCTAGGGTATAAAATAGGACTTTTTTCCTTTTTCTTTTTCAATAATTGTCTAGACATTAACTTCACGTCCCTCAACCCTATTTTCGATCGCCGTTTTTGTTGTTCTAAGCCTTGGAGACTGCTGTTCTATAGCCGAGGCATGCTGTTTAGGGCTTGGGATTTTCAACGGCGAAATCCATTATAACATCCCTCAACATAGAAAATTATCCACCGAATTTGGGTGGTCAATAGCGAGGCAATCCGTTGAGTCCAATCTGAGACGATGATATTGCTGCCGAGTTTTTTTAAAGTTGTGATTTTCCAATTAATCACTGTTTTGCTTGTAATTGTTGTGTTTTTTCTTCGTGTTTTTAGATAGATTTTTATATTGATTTTAGTAGTCTTGAGTCGTTTTTCGTTAGGTTTTTTGGTCATTTTTCTTGTTTTATTATTTTTCGTGTTTCTTGCTAAATTTATATTTTAATGGGTTAATTGGTTCAATTACCTAGAGGTTTGGTGAAATTCTTGGGTATTTATGTTTAAAATTCCTAATTTTAAAGGTGGAGAAATTGAGGACCAAAATACAAGTCAAGACGAGCCAAGACGTGCCAGAATAAGCCAAAAACTAGCTCCAAAAACGCCAAAATATTCTGGAATGGTTGTCAAGGCGCGCCAGGACAATCCAGGACTCGCCAAATGAACCTTGGCACAAGTTGGCCCGAGTCAAGGCGCGCTTGCGCGCAGCTGCCGAGTCCCGCCCGCAAGATGCCGAGACCGCGCAAAGCCAGCGCGCGCCAATGCGCGCCAGCGCTCGGCGCCTGCCGAAGCCCACCCGCAGCCAGCCGCGCGCCTACCGCAGCCAGCACATGCCAGCGCCCGCAGCCTGCCGAGACCTGTCGGCCACGCCTGGCCATGAGCGCCATGGCTCGGCCATTGCCGAGCCATCTCGAGCCGAATCGAGCTAAATCAAGCCCAGGGTCGAGACAAGTGGCTAGGAAGGTCAACAAGGGTCAATTTTGGTCAAACCCGGGAATTTCAAGCCTTTTTGGTTAATTTGGCCCATTTAAACCCAATTAAAATTAGTATAAATAGAACCTCACTCTCATATTGTAAACACCTCTCATTTTCTCCCAACCCAAGCATGGGTTTGGGGATTAAAAATCCTCTCTCTAGTTTTTAAGATCTAATTTCTCTTTCTTAGGTTTTAGATTCAATTTCAAGTTTTGATAAAATTTCTCTTCTAGATTTAGATTTACTTTCATGCTTTGCCTTGGGTTTGTAAGCCTAAGAAGAATCCAAATACTCCTTTGGATTGTTACTTTTGATGCAATTTAATTCAAATTTGCTACTCTTTCCTTTATTCAAGTAAGTTTTCTTTCAATTTCATGTTTTATTCTTTATTTCTATGCTTGTTCTTCATTTCCATGCTTTGTTCTTCATTTCCATGCTTGTTCTTCATGTTATGCCTTTTGCCTTAGCACCTTGAATTCATGATGAAACTTATGATTTGGCTATGGAATCTAGATGAGTGACACATCTAGATCATAGATCGGCTCTTGGATCGTCTTAATTTTAAGTTTTTCCTATGCTTTATTTTGATTTTTATTTTCATGCATATTTTTAGGTTAAATCATAGATCTACTCTTTGTTGCTTGTTATTTTCTTTAAAGTTTTGAACTTTATTGTTAATTTCTATTGCTCTTTCCATTCATGCTTTCAATTTTTGATAATTTGCATTATTTAGGATTTTATGCATAGTTGTACCTTGTACTTGCATGCTTGTACTTGGTGAAACATTGCATTTTCCTTCTTATTTTCATTACTTGCTTGCATTTTCATTTAAAGCATACGACCGAGGCATCCTACCAACTTGCACTTTTATTTTTAGGATAGTTTAGATAGTTTAATTGCTTTATTTTCATTTTCCTTTTAGTTTCAAAGCTTGAAACACATTGAATTCTACAAACGAATCAAATTCCGATAATACCAAGCCAATAACCCGTTGAATATATTTCAACACCACGAAAACTCTTCAAACAAAATGGCGTCGTTGCCGGGGATGTTTTGCATGTAATTGTTGTGTTTTTATCATTTTTTTAATTAGGGTTTTATATTATTTTTGTTAGTTCTTGAGTTGGTTAGCTAAGTTTTTAGGTTGCTTTTCTTATTTTAGGAGTTTTTGTGTTCATTTGTTGATTTCTTGATTAAAAAGGGTTAAAGGGTTTTAATTAAAGGTTTGGTGAAATTCTTGAGTTTTTATATTGAAATTCCCTATTTTTAATAGTGGAGGCATTGAGGACCAAAGTTCAAGCCAAGACGAGCCAAGACATGCCAACTCAAGCCAAAAAAACTAGCTCCAAAATGCCAAAATATTCTGAAATGGTTGTCAAGGCACGCCACGTTGCACCAAGGAAAGCCTGACCACGCCAGTACAAGCCAACGCAAGCCAGGACCTGCCAACCATGGCGCTTGCCCAGCGCGCCCAGCTGCCGAGAGCCAAGGCGTGCCAGCCTTGGCCTACCAAAGACTGCGCCCAGCTGGCGAGAGCCAAGGCGTGCCAGCCTTGGCCTGCTGAAGATCCGCGCCCAGCTGCCGAGAGCCAAGGCCTGCCAGCCTTGTCCTGCCGAGGAATTGCGCCCAGATGCCCACCAGCCATCACCCAGCAGCGCCCATGACCCAGCCGCACCGAGCCACCTTGAGCCATTCTGGTCAACACGGGTCAAAATTAGGTCAAACCCGGGATTTTAAAGGCTTTGAGGTCAAATTGGCCCATGTAGACCCAAATTAACCTTAGTATAAATAGACTACAACTCTCATCTTTTTAGGCATCACTCAAATTTCCCAAACTTTCATGGGTTTTGGAATATTTTCTCTCTCTTGTTCTTAGTTTAAATTTCAAGCTTTTTGCCTTGGGTTTGTAAGCCCAAGATGAATCCAAATACTCCTTTGGATTAGCACTTTCATTGTAATTCAAGCCTTGAGATTCTCCATTTAATCTTAGTAAGCTTTCTTTTTAATTTCAAGCTTTGTTCTTCATTTTCATGCTTGTTCTTCATTTATGCCTTTTGTCTTAGCTACTTGATTTCATGATGAAACTTGTGAATTGACTATGGATTCTAGTTGAGTGACACACCTAGGCTATAGATCGGGTCCTTGATCGTCATGACTTTGAGTTTTACTTATGCTTTATTTTGAATTAAATTTCCATGCATGGTTTTAAATTGAATTCTAGATCTACTCTTCGTTTCTCGTTATTTTTCCAAAAGATTTAAAATTTTACGTCAAATTTCATTGCTCTTTACTTTGATGCTTTCAATTTTTGCTAATTTGCATTATTTAAGATTTTATGCATAGTTGTACCTTGTGCTTGCATGCTTGTACTTGATGAAACAATGCTTGTTTTTGCTTGTTCTTATTAATTGCTTGCATTTTCAATTTGGGCATACGACCGAGGAATCCGACCAACTTGTCATTTCAATTTCTAGTTTAGTTTGATATTTTTAATTGCATTATTTTCGGTTTTCTTTCATCTCTTGAGCTTGAAACACGTTGAAACTTGCAAATGGATTGAAGTCTGATAATACCAAGTCATGAACTCGTTGAATTTATTTCAACACCACAAAAACTATAACTTCAAAATGGCGCCGTTGCGACACGGCTTGGTTAAGGCCTTCAATTTAATTGTTGTTTCTTTGTGTTTTTAGATTTTCTTTTTATTTGACGTTTTCTTTGAGTGTATGCAAGGTCGTCGTTCGCTTGGACATGAATTATTTCCTTATACTTCTAATCCCGAACGTTTACGACGTCTTCGACATTCTTCGCTTCTTGATTCTACTATGACGGACAATCTTCCTTACACGGGCCCGTTTCTCGACCCTCACGGGAAATCCCCCCAGGTCGATCCTCAAGGTTCTACCTCGACCGAGCCCGGAGTTTATGAGGAGCCTGTTCCAAGTTCCATGACCGGGCCTTCCATTCCCATTCACCCGCCGCCTCACGAGAAATCGATTGGATTTCAAGGGAGTGGTTTTACCACTCATGAGCACGCCACGGGCCCACACCAAGGTATTGCTTCTTACCCTCACTCTTCTATTGGTGGCTTTGTTCCCAACGTGGGAGGGCATGGTGCAAACCATGTTGGGAATGGTGGTGGTTTGGTTGGAAAGGGGCACGCGGGAGGGCATGGTGCGAACCGCGTTGCCCCCGGTTCTCATGGTGTTTGTCAACCCGACATGGGAGGGCATGGTGCAAACCATATCGGGTCTAATGTGCTCTTGGATGATAATGATCCCTTCGATAACTTAGGAGGCCCGGATCCCGTTCCTTATGGCTATGGTGCTCATCGCCGTTCTCCGTATGTGCCCAATCCGAACCCCGGCCCGTATGGTTCTCCACCCGTTCATGCTTTCAATCCGACACCGAATGCGGATCCGAATGGTTATGGTGGTGGTACTGGTTATGGTAATGATCATGGAGTTCAAGAGGCCGAGCTTGATGAGTATGATTTGTTTGGTGGTTATGACCCGAGTGCTCCACTTACTCCGCCCGTTCAAACTATGAGGGAGGTGAGCCAAGCTTTTGTGGGGGCCCATGTTTCGTCTTGTATATATCTCCCCCCCGCAATGATGGCTATTGATATCCGATCGCTTGACTTTTCCCGCCTTCCCATTTTTCACGGATTTGCCAAAGAAGACCCCCTCCAATTCATCAAGCAATACTTATGGCATGTCTCGAGTTTTCACCGCCCGAATATGATGAGTTTGGAGCATCTTCAACTCTGATGTTTCTCATATGCTCTCCAAGATAAGGCTCTATCGTGGTTCATGGGTCTTCTTCCTAACACGATTCGCACATGGAACGAGCTCGAAAAGGTCTTTTTCAAACACTACTATTCCATGGAGAAAACAAATGATATGAGGGTAAAGATTATGTCATTCAAGCAAATGAAAAATGAGCCGTTTCACTCCGCTTGGTCTCGGTTTAACGATCTTCTTCTTAGTTGTCCGCATCATCGTATACCCAAGGAGCTTCTAATTCAAACCTTCTATGAGGCATTGGACCCCCAATTTCAATACATGGTGGATACGACGGCGGGGGGTAATATGACGATCCATTCTCCATGCGTGCTTCTTAATGTTTTCATCTCTTTGTCCGAGAATTCTCAACAAAAGTCCTCCCGTGCTTTGTACTCAAGTGCTAATGAGGTGAATAATGTAAACGAGTCTTTTTCCTCGAGAGAGCTCGAGATGAAAAAGGAGATGGATGCTATGAAAGTTCAAATGGCCAAGTTGTCATCTCCGAGCATGGACCCGCCTTGTTTATCTTGTGGTATGGTTGGGCATGAAATGCTTTATTATCCGTCGAATCCTTCCCATTACATGCCGGTGCCTCCTCACTTGAAGGATGTTTGTGGAATCCAAGGTTATTAACCGGGTCACGGTGTTGCTTGGCCACCCTATCCTCGGCCATCTAGTCAAAATCCCCCGTACCATCCGAACAACCGCGCACATCCGGGCTTAGGGTACTCGAACCCTCCAATGGGCTCTTCTAGACCGCCTCCCCCGACGAATCCTCCACCACCGGTCACCGATCCGACTCTTAATGTGCTAGTCCAACAAATGCAATCCCTCACCGCCTCGGTTTCCACCTTGAGTGCTATGGTGTCCGCCATGGATACACGCTTGAGTGCCTCGGTATCCACCTTGGATACACGTTTAAATTCCACGGACACGAAACTTGGGCAATTGGCTACCGAGATAAATATGATCAAACAAGCCAATGAAAAGGGGAAGCTCCCAAGCCAACCTTCCCATGCACATGCAATTACATCTCTTCGAAGTGGCCGGGTTATCGATAACAAGGTGGCACCACCTTCCGACAATGAGAACGCTGACCCCTGGTCCTTGTCACTACTCCCGATTCCACCCCCGTGGGTGCCGCACCGTCGAAAGAAGGCCTCGGTGACTTGCAGAAATCTTCGAATGCTTATAGGCCTCCGATTCCTAAAGCTTCCCCACCTTATCCGTCATGGCTCCAAAACACCAAGAAGGACGATTAATTCCAACGGCTCTACAACACTTTGGCAAATGTGAACATCACTCTCCCATTGTTGGATGCCATGCGAGACATTCCCGCGTACTCGAAATTTTTCAAGGATCTTTCGTCCAAAAAGCTCTTACATACACCAAATGAAACGATCGTCTTATCGAAAGAGGCGAGTGTGGTTTGTGATCCTTCGGTTTTGGCCCTCAAGAAGATCGATCCTGTCTCCTTTTGTATTGATATCACGCTCGGAAATGGAAAAGTCACGACCGGTATGCTCGATTCTGGGGCGGGGATAAACTTGATGCCTTCCTCAATTTATGAACAATTAGAGCTAGCGCCCTTACAAGAAACATGAATTTGATTACAATTGGCCGATCGTTCGATTCGATATCCTAAAGGCGTTGTCAAGGACGTGTTTGTCGAAGTTGGAGGGCTTGTGATCCCGGTGGATTTTGTTGTTCTTGATGTGGGAACGGTTTCGAATGATGGGGCCGAGCATACGATTCTCCTTGGACGTTCCTTCATGGCGACTACTCAATGCCTCATTGATGTTGGAAAGAAGAACCTCACCTTATCCGTTGCGGGTGAGTCGGTTACATTTTCGATGTCCAACTTGCCATCGATTCCTTCAAGCATCTATCATGCGGATTGTCTTCTTGTCGACGAGATTGATGATGTGGTTGAGCACATTTTCTTGGCGGGCGAGTTTGTGGATGGTGATAGGGGTGATGTTGAGGATATCGACCCTTTCGAGCTTGGCAACGACCCTTGTATTGAGATGACCCTTTTTTAGAGTGCCACCGTTTGTGTCGTTGAGGGCAATGACGCGTTTTTGAAGGGGGAGGTAGGTCATATTGTTGAGAGACAAGTCGTCGAGCCGATTGAAAATTTTGACGAATACTTGGAGGGAATGATTGACTTGTTCGAGTTAACTCCCGACGAGGGTGAGAGGAGGCACAAGCCCGAGCTAAAGCCTCTCCCATCTCACCTCAAATATGTCTTTCTTGAAGAAGAGGAGGGTAAGCCGGTGATTATTTTTTCCAATCTAAACGAAGAGGAGGAAGCAAGGTTGATCAAAGTGCTTAAGGCTCACAAAAGTGCTATTGGATGGAGTCTCGGTGATATAAAGGGAATTAGCCCTTCGACGTGCATGCATCGAATCATATTGGATGATGACTCCAAGCTCTCTCAAGAGTTTCAAAGGCGATTGAACCCGAACCTTAAAGAGATCATAAAAGAAGAAATACTCAAGTTGTTGAGGGAGGGTTTGATATTCGCGATTGCCGAGAGCGAGTGGGTAAGTCTCGTGCACATGGTCCCTAAAAAGAGCGGCATTACCGTGATTGAGAACGATAAGGGCGAGTTATTGGCTACACGGGCGACGACGGGGTGGAGGATGTGCATCAATTTTCGGAAGTTGAATGCGGCCACAAAGAAAGATCATTTTCCCCTTCCTTTCATCGATCAAATGTTGGACAAATTAGCCGGTCACCACTCTTATTGTTTCTTGGACGGATTATCGGGCTATTATCAAATTGCTATCGCACCCGAGGACCAAGCTAAAATGACGTTCACTTGTCCATTCGGGACTTTCGCTTTCCGCCCGATGCCGTTTGGGCTATGTAATGCCCCGGGGACTTTCCAACGATGCATGTTATCCATGTTCTCCGACATGATCGACAAGTATCTTGAAGTCTTCATGGATGACTTTTCCATATATGGGGACTCATTTGAAGAATGCTTGAGGAACCTTGAAGAAGTGCTAACTCGGTGTGAAGAGACGAGCTTAACTTTAAGTTGGGAGAAGAGCCACTTCATGGTTCGAAGTGGGATAGTCCTCGGGCAAGTGATTTTGGAAAAGGGTATTAAGGTGGACAAAGCCAAAGTGAAAGTTATCGAAAAATTACCCCCTCCCCTTAATGTGAAAGATGTAAAGAGTTTTCTTGGGCATGCCGGTTTCTATCGGCGGTTTATTAAAGATTTCTCGAAAATCGCCCATCCCTTGTGTCGATTATTGAGTAGTGAAATCCCATTCGAATTTAATGAGGCATGTGAGAATGCGTTTTTGGCAATTAAGAAGAGCCTCGTGTCCGCCCCCATTGTCGTAGCTCCCGATTGGAACTTGCCTTTCGAGATTATGTGCGACGCATCGAGTGAAGCGGTGGGGGCCGTCCTTGGCCAATGAGTTGACAAGCTATTAAGGGTGGTGTATTACGCAAGTTTGATGCTCAACGATACCCAAAAGAACTACACGACAACCGAGAGAGAGCTCTTAGCCGTAATCTTTGCATTAGAGAAGTTTCGAGCTTACATAGTTGGATCACGAGTTGTGGTGCATAGTGATCATGCCGCATTGCGATATTTGTTCTCTAAACCTCAAGCAAAACCCTGCCTTATTCGATGGATCCTATTGCTTCAAGAATTTGATATTGAAATCAAGGATCGGAAAGGGTGTGAAAATGCGGTAGCCGATCATCTTTCGAGGTTGGTCACGGATGAAGGAGAAAGGATTTCCATTGGAGAGAATTTGCCGCACGAGAACTTGATGAAAGTGAGCCAAGAGCCTTGGTACGCCGACTATGTAAATTACTTGGCAAATGGTGAGTTTCGGCCGGATATAGATTGGCAAGAAAAGAAACGCTTCCTCGCTAAGTGCCAAAGTTTCTATTGGGACGATCCATTCATGTACAAAGTGGGGAAAGATGGTATTATAAGGAGATGTGTGCCCGAGGAAGAGATACAAGAGCTATTAACTTTTTGTCATGATCATCAAGCCGGAGGGCACTTTGGGGGAAGGAAAATGGCACTTAAAATCTTGAGTTCGGGTTTCTATTTGCCGTCTCTCCATTATGATGCTCAAGTTCACGTTCAAACTTGCGATAAATGTCAACGAACGGGGAGCATCTCGAAGAGGAATGAAATGCCCTTGGTGGGAAATTTGGTGGCTGAAATCTTCGAGGTTTGGGGAGTAGACTTCATGGGCCCGTTTCCGAAGTCGATTGATGGTTTTGAGTACATCCTTGTGGGGGTTGATTACGTTTCTAAATGGGTCGAGGCCATCCCCACAAGAAAGAATAACGCCGAGGTTGTCATCAAGTTCGTGAAAGAGAACATTTGTGCTCGTTTTGGCTTTCCTAAATTCATAATAAGTGATGGTGGGAGCCATATTTGTAACAAGCATTTCGAGAAACTTTTGAAGATCTACGGGATCAAGCACAAAATAGCGACGCCATATCATCCCCAAACTTCGGGGCAAGTCGAAACGAGTAATAAGCAAGTGAAGAATGTGTTAGAGAAAACGGTGCAACCGAGCCGAAAGGATTGGTTGAGGAAGTTGAGTGACGCGTTGTGGGCCCTCCAAACGGTGTATAAAATAGTTTTAGGCACGAGCCCATACTATTTGGTATTTGGGAAATCTTGCCACTTGCCCGTGGAGATTGAACACAAAGCGTTTTGGGCAATAAAAACCGTTAATTTGGACTTGAAGGAAGCCGGCCTCGAAAGAATGTTGCAACTAGAGGAGCTGGACGAGCTTAGAGATAATCAATATGAAAATGCTCGAATCTACAAGGAGAGGACGAAACGTATCCACGACAAGAGAATAATCCCAAAAAAGCTTGAGGTTGGGATGCCCGTTTTACTTTATAATTCCCGCTTAACCCTCCATCCCGGAAAATTGAATTCGAAATGGACG
Organism: Phtheirospermum japonicum; assembly: GCA_014905375.1. Lineage (NCBI taxonomy): Eukaryota > Viridiplantae > Streptophyta > Magnoliopsida > Lamiales > Orobanchaceae > Phtheirospermum > Phtheirospermum japonicum. Next base: position 1,002,816 of record BMAC01000075.1, read on the forward strand.
GGTCCTTACACCATCGAGTTTGTTAATCCGAGTGGAGCGGTCACGTTGGTTGACCCCGCGACTCAAGATCGTTTCCAAGTAAACGGGCACCGAGTTAAACCCTATCGGCATGGTTTCCTCTTGTCACCCGATGAAGAGGTGGTAGTTATGGTTGATCCCCCCACTACAATTTCTACTTAATCAAATGGGAGTACGTCGAGCTAATGACGTAAAACAAGCGCTTCTTGGGAGGCAACCCAAGTCCTTTTCGTTATTTTCTTTATTTTCTTTCATTCATTTCTTTCTTATTACAAAAAAATCCAAAAACATTTGAAAAATTGAAGAATTTAAAAAATTTTGGTGTTTTGGTTCTTCTGAACCCTTGGTTTCGTTTTATGTACATATTTTTTTTTATTTTTGATTTTATGTGATTTTCTTTTCTAGGTTTTGTTTTCCGACGTCGACCATTGGATGATCGATAGGAGTGAGTAGCGTTCGTGGAGCCGGAGATACTAACCATGCTCGATTTTTACTTGGATTGCTTGATTCTTAGGTGGCCCCCACCGAGCTCGACTCAAACTCGCTCGGTTAAGGAAGTTTCTCTTCACCCTCCTTTTACTTGATTTTCATTAAAATGCAATGAGGGCATTTCATGGATTAAGTGTGGGGTGGGTAGGTGGTTAGGGTCCGGGGTTTACAAGCATGTTTTGTCATTCTTAACTCGAGCCTTGGCGAAGTGACGCTTACTAATTGCGCTTTTATATGGTTGAGTCGATTTTTGTGTCTTTTGTGTCTCGATTACATGTTTGAACAACTCCACGTGCTTGAAAGTTTGAATAGTTTACTTGTCGAGTTTTTGCCTGTTTATGGCCTCTTGTGTGAGGGGTTGAATTTGTGTGATTCGTCCAAAATCTGCCTATATATA